>CM042385.1:3666468-3728968 GCA_023634145.1 Thymallus thymallus | reverse complement strand
GTACGTGATGGCTTTGTTATGGAAGGTTCGGGAATTGCTTCCTTTTAGATGGTTGTAGAATTTAACTGCTCTTTTCTGGATTTTGATAATTAGCGGGTATAGTCCTAATTCTGCTCTGCATGCTCTATTTGGGCCGAGGTACAGTTGGAGTCGGAAGTTTACATACACCTTAGCAAAAATACATTTAAACTCAGTTTTTCACAATTCCTGACATTTAATCCTAGTAAAAATTCCCTGTCTTAGGTCAGTTAGGATCACCACTTTATTTTAAGAATGTGAAATGTCAGAATAATAGTAGAGAGAATGATTTATTTCAGCTTTTATTTCTTCACATTCCCAGTGGGTCAGAAGTTTACATACACTCAATTAGTATTTGGTAGCATTGCCTTTAAATTGTTTAACTTGGGTCAAACGTTTCAGGTTGCCTTCCACAAGCTTCCCACAATACGTTGGGTGAATTTTGGCCCATTCCTCCTGACAGAACTGGTGTAACTGAGTCAGGTTTGTAGGCCTCCTTGCTTGCACACACTTTTTCAGTTCTGCCCACAAATGTTCTATAGGATTGAGGTCAGGGCTTTGTGATGGCCACTCCAACACCTTGACTTTGTTGTCCTTAAGCCATTTTGCCACAACTTTGGAAGTATGCTTGGGGTCATTGTCCATTTGGAAGACCCATTTGCGACCAAGCTTTAACTTCCTGACAGATGTCTTGAGATGTTGCTTCAATATATCCACATAATTTTCCTTCCTCATGATGCCATCTATTTTGTGAAGTGCACCAGTCCCTCGTGCAGCCAAGCACCCCCACAACATGATGCTGCCACCCCCATGCTTCACTGTTGGGATGGTGTTCTTCGGCTTGCAAGCCTCCCCTTTTTTCCTCCAAACATAACGATGGTCATTATGGCCAAACAGTTATATTTTTGTTTCATCAGACCAGAGGACATTTCTCCAAAAACTACGATCTTTGTCCCAATGTGCAGTTGCAAACCGTAATCTGGATTTTTTATGGCGGTTTTGGAGCAGTGGCTTCTTCCTTGCTGAGCGGCCTTTCAAGTTATGTCGATACAGAACTCGTTTTCCTGTGGATATAGATAATTGTGTACCTGTTTCCTCCAGCATCTTCACAAGGTCCTTTGCTGTTGTTCTGGGATTGATTTGCACTTTTCGCACCAAAGTACGTTCATCTCTAGGAGACAGAACACGTCTCCTTCCTGAACGGTATGATGGCTGCGTGGTCCCATGGTGTTTATACTTGCGTACTATTGTTTGTACAGATGAATGTGGTACCTTCAGGTGTTTTGGAAATTGCTCCCAAGGATGTGGAGGTCTACAATGTTTTTTCCTGAAGTCTTGGCTGGTTTCTTTTGATTTTCCCATGATGTTGAGCAAAGAGGCACTGAGTTTGAAGGTAGGCCTTGAAATACATCCACAGGTACACCTCCAATTTACTCAAATTATGTCAATTAGCCTTTCAGAAGCTTCTAAAGCCAATTTTCCAAGCTGTTTAAAGGCACAGTCAACTTAGTGTATGTAAACTTCTGACCCACTGGAATTGTGATATAGTGAATTATAAGTGAAATAATCATTGTCTGTAAACAATTGTTGGAAGAATGACTTGTCATGTACAATGTAGATGTCCTAACCGACTTGCCAAAACTATAGTTTGAAATCTGTGGTTGAAAAATGAGTTTTAATGACTTCAACCTAAACTTCTGACTTCAACTGTATGTATAGTTTAAGATGTATGTGGTTTCTGCTGTTTAACCAGTCAGAGATACAGTCTAACTTCTATAGGATGGATGGATTCATGTGGTCTATGATGATTAACCAGTAAATACAGAGGAGAGGATATAGAATATATTCTGTCTCAGTCTGGCAGCTATATGGATTGATTTGAGATATTCTGTCTCAGTCTGGCAGCTATATGGATTGATTTGAGATATTCTGTCTCAGTCTGGCAGCTATATGGATTGATTTGAGATATTCTGTCTCAGTCTGGCAGCTATATGGATTGATTTGAGATATTCTGGCTCAGTCTGGCAGCTATATGGATTGATTTGAGATATTCTGTCTCAGTCTGGCAGCTATATGGATTGATTTGAGATATTCTGTCTCAGTCTGGCAGCTATATGGATTGATTTGATTTGACTAATAGAGTAGTCATCATGGCCTTGTTATAGTGATGTAGAACTAAATATATCTGAAGTTAGCAGTTACGTTCAAATTAAGAAATGAAGTGTATGAAATATGGCTTTTATAAAACTTTTAAATAATTTCCTTAAAATGTGTTTATTTGCAAAATGTGGTATCAAACACACTCGTTTTTCCCCAAGATGTGCTATATCCATTGTCCAGG
Source organism: Thymallus thymallus (assembly GCA_023634145.1). Lineage (NCBI taxonomy): Eukaryota > Metazoa > Chordata > Actinopteri > Salmoniformes > Salmonidae > Thymallus > Thymallus thymallus. The sequence continues at coordinate 3,726,609 of CM042385.1, read as the reverse complement.
TGGATGGAACATTCCATATGGTTTTTGCAGATTGTGCAAAAGTGAGTAATTTAGTGAATAATTTCCATGATATTTGTCTATTCAGTCGTAAATTTGTCTCCTCTAAAAAAATAATATGATTTTATTAATTTAGTCTAACCCCTGGATTGGTCATCCAGATGGGGCGATAGACAGCTGTCACTCTCAGCTGTTCGCTTGCTGGCTACCTAGCGTTACGCTTTGGGCTCTCGAGTGTCATGGAGCTTTTGGTTATGGATCCCTTGGAGCCTGTGATATCTGTTCCTGTTGGAGCCTGTGATATCTGTTCCTGTTAGCTGAAAGAGGAAACTTTCTCAACAAGCTCATGAAAAGAAGAGAGACAAGATCCAGATCCAGTGACGGGAAACAATAAAAGGCTACTGGCTGGAAACATACGGAGGCTGCAAACAGCGTGCTGTGTCACTCGGATAAAACATACGGAGGCTGCAAACAGCGTGCTGTGTCACTCGGATAAAACATACGGAGGCTGCAAACAGCTTGCTGTGTCACTCGGATAAAACATACGGAGGCTGCAAACAGCTTGCTGTGTCACTCGGATAAAACATACGGAGGCTGCAAACAGCTTGCTGTGTCACTCGGATAAAACATACGGAGGCTGCAAACAGCGTGCTGTGTCACTCCGATAAAACATACGGAGGCTGCAAACAGCGTGCTGTGTCACTCGGATAAAACATACGGAGGCTGCAAACAGCGTGCTGTGTCACTCGGATAAAACATACGGAGGCTGCAAACAGCGTGCTGTGTCACTCCGACAATAATAATAATAAATCCATCCTTGACCTGCAATTTAATTCTGACAGACTTTCAAAGTCCTTATTAATCCTTCCCTAAAGTGTATATAATGTATATAATCAAACTCAAAAAGCTTCCTTGATTTATCCTAATGGAAAAAATAAAGTTGCTTAAAAATGTCAAAAAATAAAACATTTCCAAAAATGTACCAACATTTCTGTAAATGGATATATTGCGTTTTGGAATCAAACCCTTCAAGATTGTTGATGTGTACAGTTAGTGTGTGATCTATGTATTAGAGAGAAGGGGGGGGGGGCTCACCTTGAGTTTGTCGAAACGTTCACTGAGAGAGGAGACCTGATGTTCTCTGTGTCGTCCCACCAGTTTACACAGGGCGCATATCAGCTGGTCGTCCACCATGCAGTACATATTAACCTTCTCTTTCTCATGCTCCAGACAGGTGAGGCCTCTCAGGTGGGCGTCATGCACCGGCTCAACCAACCGGTGACTGGTAAACGGCTTCTTATTGGGGTGCGTGGCACGCAGACACCTGTCACAATACGACACCTCGCAGGTTACGCACGTCTTGACTGCCTCGCGCGGTGGGTCCTGCTCACAGAACTGGCAGCTGATACGGTGCTCCAGAGACATGGTGGCAGTCTGCTGAGAGGAGGGCTGGGCCGGGCTGGAGCGGGCGCTGTGGCTGCCGGAGCTTTCTCCTCTGCTGCTGCTATAGGGCCTGTGGCCCGCAGGGAGACCTAGGGCGTGCCGGCTCTCACTGGGGGAGTTAGGGCCACTGAGGGAGGCCTTCTGGAAACGGTGGATGATGTTCTGCAGGGTCACATTGCGCTTCAGGCCCTCCAGGCCACGGTGATTCAGCGTGATGACGTAACGGCAGGTGGGGCACTGGAAGGCGGAGATGGACTCTAGAGGCTTGTTGGACGAGCAGTGGGAGACTAGTATGCGGTGAGCGCAGTTAAAACACAGGCTGTGGGCGCAGGGTAAGAGCAGGGGATCCTCAAACAACTCCAGGCAGATTGGGCAGGTGAGCTCAGACTCCAGTGTTTCCATCTTCAGTAGAACCAATCTAGAGGAAGCTGGTCAGTCACCTGACAGAGGAAGAGGAGAACAGAGGAAGAGGGGTGACTATAAGTTCATAAAAAAATACTTAATAATTACACTGCTATTTTAGGCCTCACAAACACTATGCTTCACTGGCAGGCTGCATAATGAAGCTAGCTGGGTAGAGATGGGGCTGGCAGCCTGCATAATGAAGCTAGCTGGGTAGAGATGGGGCTGGCAGCCTGCATAATGAAGCTAGCTGGGTAGAGATGGGGCTGGCAGCCTGCATAATGAGACTAGGTGAGTAGAGATGGGGCTGGCAGCCTACATAATGAGACTAGGTGAGTAGAGATGGGGCTGGCAGCCTGCATAATGAGACTAGCTGAGTAGAGATGGGGCTGGCAGCCTGCATAATGGGACTTGCTGGTTAGAGATGAGGAAGGTCTGCACAGAGAGAGGATGCACCCTATTCCCTATATAGGGCACTACTTTTGACAGGGTCCACAGTAGTGCACTATACAGGGAATAGGATGCCATTTGGGACACATCCAGACATAGATGCAGGCTAGTCTGATCAGTGTAATGTCTCCAGCTGAAGACTGGGCACAGTGGTGGCAGCCCTGCCCTGCCTGGCATCTCTCCATTGCCTCCAGCCGCCAACTGCCTGCCTGCTTGCCTGCTGCTGTCAAATGACATGGCATATAATGCATCACATCTCTTAAGTCCCCTTAAGAGAGAAAGAGAGAAGAAAAGAAGGAAAGAAGGAGAGAGAGAGCGAGAAGAAAGGCCTACATTTAACAGAGTCTGTTGGCTGGACAGATTACAATGTTTCTGAATTGATGGATTTCACTGGGTAATTAACATGAAAAGGCACAAGTCACCCCCTAGCCCTGGCTAACACCTCACAGGCAGGCAGGTCCACGGTCCTCATCTCCTCCCCCAGACCCTTCCATCTTTGACTTGCTTGTTTCCTTTTTCTAGAGAAACAGAGTAAGCAGCATGGAACAGGAGGGTATTAAAACCGCTGACCGCTGATAATGCATTTTCCTTAAGAGTTTTCATTCTTGCATGAAAATCCCATCCCCCAATTCTCTATCACTGCTCTTGCAAGCCCACGGGACTCTATATTGATCGGACCTAGGCCTCTCTCATCAGAGTTGAAACATTTGAAGTCTATTCCATTTGGTACCTCAATGGAAACATCCTCTTATTCCACTGATCTTCAATGTTCATTTGTTTATTTGATGTCAACTGACAACTCTGTCCACCTGGCAAGCTCCTCAAATCAAACAGCACATACAAAGAGAGGACAGAGGCTAGAAGACGTCATTCTCCAACATCAAAGACCCAAACCCCACAGACATGCCAACATAGACTGGTCTCAAGTCTGTGTGTACCGTAGCCATCCTATTTGGCAAGAGAGCACAAACAGATCTGGGACCAGACTAATGTCACTCCCCCCTGACATTGAACCAGTTTCAAAGCTAACATGATTTAAGCTCCAGTTAACTGCTTGTGATGGCCTAGCTAGCTACTGTTCCACTACAAATTAATCACCGGAAAAATAAACAATAACCCAGACCCGTAGCCAATCATGCAGATAATATGCTGCAAGATAACATACCAGGGCCAGTGTCTGTCCTTCATATTCACCTTGGTCGGACGGACGGAGGCACCGCTGAGATTAATTTGGTCGTTATCAGGTATGTTGGGAGACCTCACAGGCAGCACCTAGGGTGCGTCACAAATAGTGCACTACTTTTGACCAGAGCCCAATGGGTACAGTGCACTATATAGGGAACAGGGTGCCATTTGAGACCCAGCCCTAGGCCATACAGGTTGAGAAGTAGAAGAGGCTGGCCGGTCCACCATGCTAACAAAAGGCCTGTATATCTGTGTCAGACAGTCAGATAGCGGATAATCATACAGGAGCCAGAGATGAGGAGGAGGGGGGGGGCTACTGCTCCAGGTGACTGGGCTACTGCTCCAGGTAACTGGGCTACTGCTCCAGGTGACTGGGCTACTGCTCCAGGTGTGACTGGGCTACTGCTCCAGGTAACTGGGCTACTGCTCCAGGTGTGACTGGGCTACTGCTCCAGGTGTGACTGGGCTACTGCTCCAGGTAACTGGGCTACTGCTCCAGGTGTGACTGGGCTACTGCTCCATTTGATTGGATTAGATTTTCATTGCTTAACAGTGCGACAAATGTGTGTACGGACGCCACATAGCTACACATTAAGAGACATATGCATAAGCATTACCACTCAATAGACAGCCTCAGTAGCCATTATCTGCAGTGTCTCTTGGGAGAATAAAGCTAAGAAGATGAGGAAACCAGCGAGAGAACAGATCCAGGCACTCAGCTACTCTGCTTTAGAGAGAGGGGTCTCCATTTGACCTCTTCCTATGTTGATTACTACAGGACTGTATAGTCCAGACAGGCTTTTTAGATGAATCAGATGGTGAAAATAAAGAAATGAATATTATGGATGACTCACATAGCGTGTTTGAACAGAGGGAATGTCCCAAATGGCACCCAATTCACTACATAGTGCACTACTAATGACCAGAGCTGCTATGAGCCCTAGTCCAAATAAGTGTACTATATAGGAAATAGAGTGCATTTGGGACACACCCAGAGTGGCATACAGTAGTCGGCTGGTGTTTTTAAAATCCACTTAAAGAACTATACAGTTGAAGTCGGAGGTTTAAATACACATAGGTTGAAGTCATTAAAACTCATTTTTCAACCACTCCACAGATTTCATGTTAACAAACTATAGTTTTGGCAAGTTGATTAGGACATCTACTTTGTGCAAAACACAAGTAATTATTCCAACAATTGTTTACAGACAGATTATTTCACTTATAATTCACTACATCACAATTCCAGTGGGTTAGAAGTTTACATACACTAAGTTGACTGTGCCTTTAAATAGCTTGGAAAATTCCAGAAAATGTCATGGCTTTAGAAGCTTCTAATTGACATAATTTAAGTCAATTGTAGGTGTACCTGTGGATGTATTTCAAGGCCTACCTTCAAACTCAGTGCCTCTTTGCTTGACATCATGGGAAACTCAAAAGAAATCAGCCAAGACCTCAGAATTTTTTTTTTAGACCTCCACAAGTCTGGTTCATCCTTGGGAGCAATTTCCAAAAGCCTGAAGATACCACGTTCATCTGTACAAACAATAGTACGCAAGTATAAACACCATGGGACCACGCAGCCGTCATACCGCTCAGGAAGGAGACGCGTTCTGTCTCCTAGAGATTAACGTACTTTGGTGCGAAAAGTCTAAATCAATCCCAGAACAACAGCAAAGGACCTTGTGAAGATGCTGGAGGAGACAGGTACAAATTTATTTATATCCACAGTAAAACGAGTCCTATATCGACATAACCTGAAAGGCCACTCAGCAAGGAAGAAGCCACTGCTCCAAAACCCCCATAAAAAAAGCCCGACTACGGTTTTTCAAATGCACATGGGGACAAAGATCGTACCTTTTGGAGAAATGTCCTCTGGTCTGATGAAAGAAAATTAGAACTGTTTGGCCATAATGACCATCGTTATGTTTGGAGGAAAAAGGGGGGGCTTGCAAGCCGAAGAACACCATCCCAACCGTGAAGCACGGGGGTGGCAGCATCATGTTCTGGGGGTGCTTTGCTGCAGGAGGGACTGGTGCACTTCACAAAATAGATGGCATCATGAGGAAGGAAAATTATGTGGATATATTGAAGCAACATCTCAAGACATCAGTCAGGAAGTTAAAGCTTTGTCGCAAATGGGTCTTCCAAATGGACGTTGACCCCAAGCATACTTCCAAAGTTGTGGCAAAATGGCTTAAGGACAACAAAATCAAGGTATTGGAGTGGCCATCACAAAGCCCTGAACTCAATCCTATAGAAAATGTATGGTCAGAACTGAAAAAGCGTGTGCGAGCAAGGAGGCTTACAAACCTGACTCAGTTACACCAGTTCTGTCAGGAGGAATGGGCCAAAATTCACCCAACTTATTGTGGGAAGCTTGTGGAAAGCTACCTGAAACGTTTGACCCAAGTTAAACAATTTAAAGGCAATGCTACCAAATACTCATTGAGTGTATGTAAACTTCTGACCCACTGGGAATGTGATGAAAGAAATAAAAGCTGAAATAAATAAATAATTCTCTCTACTATTATTCTGACATTTCACATTCTTAAAATAAAGTGTTGATCCTAACTGACCTAAGAAAGGGAATTTTAAAAAATGTATTTGGCTAAGGTGTATGTAAACTTCCAACTTCAAATGTATGTCTATACAGCATTAAACACATTTTACATGTTATACAACTAACTATCTGTCCTACTGGTTCACTGTCTACAGCTCAATGAGGATACAGCCTACCAGTTAAACTACTGGTTCACTGTCTACAGCTCAATGAGGATACAGCCTACCAGTTAAACTACTGGTTCACTGTCTACAGCTCAATGAGGATACAGCCTACCAGTTAAACTACTGGTTCACTGTCTACAGCTCAATGAGGATATATCCTACCAGTTAAACTACTGGTTCACTGTCTACAGCTCAATGAGGATACAGCCTACCAGTTAAACTACTGGTTCACTGTCTACAGCTCAATGAGGATACATCCTACCAGTTAAACTACTGGTTCACTGTCTACAGCTCAATGAGGATACAGCCTACCAGTTAAACTACTGGTTCACTGTCTACAGCTCAATGAGGATACATCCTACCAGTTAAACTACTGGTTCACTGTCTACAGCTCAATGAGGATACATCCTACCAGTTAAACTACTGGTTCACTGTCTACAGCTCAATGAGGATATATCCTACCAGTTAAACTACTGGTTCACTGTCTACATCTCAATGAGGATATATCCTACCAGTTAAACTACTGGTTCACTGTCTACAGCTCAATGAGGATATATCCTACCAGTTAAACTACTGGTTCACTGTCTACAGCTCAATGAGGATATATCCTACCAGTTAAACTACTGGTTCACTGTCTACAGCTCAATGAGGATATATCCTACCAGTTAAACTACTGGTTCACTGTCTATAGCTCAATGAGGATATAGCCTACCAGTTTAACTACTGGTTCACTGTCTACAGCTCAATGAGGATATATCCTACCAGTTAAACTACTGGTTCACTGTCTACAGCTCAATGAGGATATATCCTACCAGTTAAACTACTGGTTCACTGTCTACAGCTCAATGAGGATATATCCTACCAGTTAAACTACTGGTTCACTGTCTACAGCTCAATGAGGATATATCCTACCAGTTAAACTACGGGTTCACTGTCTACAGCTCAATGAGGATATATCCTACCAGTTAAACTACTGGTTCACTGTCTACAGCTCAATGAGGATATATCCTACCAGTTAAACTACTGGTTCACTGTCTACAGCTCAATGAGGATACAGCCTACCAGTTAAACTACTGGTTCACTGTCTACAGCTCAATGAGGATATATCCTACCAGTTAAACTACTGGTTCACTGTCTACAGCTCAATGAGGATATATCCTACCAGTTAAACTACTGGTTCACTGTCTACAGCTCAATGAGGATATATCCTACCAGTTAAACTACTGGTTCACTGTCTACAGCTCAATGAGGATATATCCTACCAGTTAAACTACTGGTTCACTGTCTACAGCTCAATGAGGATACAGCCTACCAGTTAAACTACTGGTTCACTGTCTACAGCTCAATGAGGATATATCCTACCAGTTAAACTACTGGTTCACTGTCTACAGCTCAATGAGGATATAGCCTACCAGTTAAACTACTTGACCAGCTATCAACCACTCTTAGGATCTTATAACATCTCCATGTTTTGAGCGAGACATAAAATGGGATTGACTCCCAGTATAGGAGTCTATTGTATGCATGACAGGCAGGGTTCTGAAATATCATTTATTTATGTTGATTTTCTTTTTCTTTGTCTGTCTGTCTACATCCCAAATGGCAACATATTCCCTATAGGCCCTAGTCTAAAGTAGCACACTACATAGGGAATAGAGTGCCATTTGGGATACATCCTGTCTTTGTTTTGTTTCTGTATTTAAACCCAGGGAAGGAACATCCCCAGGGAAAGAACATCCCCAGGGAAAGAACATCCCCAGGGAAAGAACATCCCCAGGGAAAGAACATCCCCAGGGAAGGAACATCCCCAGGGAAAGAACATCCCCAGGGAAAGAACATCCCCAGGGAAAGAACATCCCCAGGGAAGGAACATCCCCAGGGAAAGAACATCCCCAGGGAAGGAACATCCCCAGGGAAGGAACATCCCCAGGGAAGGAACATCCCCAGGGAAAGAACATCCCCAGGGAAGGAACATCCCCAGGGAAGGAACATCCCCAGGGGACTGTGTTCACTGGGCTCTAGCTGAGCCCAGACAAAGCCTGCGTCACAGCACAATATGGCATTTCTGGAACAATGACAATTAGCCTTGGGGACAATTTACTGTCAAGTGACTCGCCGTATAGGCCTCTTCCTTGAATTGTGTTAACACAATCACATGAACACAAGAATCACTTGAAGGAATCCATTTACGTTGTCGTACATTTAGTAACAGACTACTAAACAGTTCCTTTACAATAGAACTTTCAAATAGAATACTGGATTTCTGTCATGCAAACCCACCTCTAGGAGTAAAAAAGGACACATACCTTAAAAGCCCACAAGGCATTAATACTAAAGCCCCCTAACCAGTTAATTAGTCCCCTGGCATGTGTTTGAGTGAAATGCTGCCTGGGTGTGTGTGTGTACGTGCATGCGTGTGTGTGTGTGTGTGTGTGTACTCCACTGGGCGTGTGTGTGAGTGTGTGTGTGTGTGTGTGGGCAGCTCAGCAGCCTGGACAGTGATGCGGGGGCTGACCCCTGACCTCTATTGATGGGTGGAACCTGTAGAGATTAGTTCAGGGCAGAACCGAGCCAAAACTGAGATGGAACCATTAGAACCATTCATCCTCCTGAGAGGCTGCAGCTGTGGTTAAAAATCCCTGTAAACGATTAGACATCAAGCTCTAGCAGAGGGTAACACCTCCTTGGAATGAGTGTCATTACTGTTGCAAAAGACCATACACATGTAAGATACACACGTCAACTTGTGGTGAAGGCCATGCATTTGGAGGATAGGTGGAGTAAATCTGTTGGAGTGAAACAAGAGCCAGATGTGGGAGGGATACCATACAGACAGGAGCCAGATGTGGGAGGGATACCATACAGACAGGAGCCAGATGTGGGAGGGATCCCATACAGACAGATGTGGGAGGGATCCCATACAGACAGATGTGGGAGGGATCCCATACAGACAGATGTGGGAGGGATCCCATACAGACAGGAGCCAGATGTGGGAGGAATACCAGAAGATAGGATACCATACAGACAGGAGCCAGGTCTGTTGATACCATAGAGACAGGAGCCAGGTCTGTTGATACCATACAGACAGGAGCCAGGTCTGTTGATACCATACAGACAGGAGCCAGGTCTGTTGATACCATACAGACAGGAGCCAGGTCTGTTGATACCATACAGACAGGAGCCAGGTCTGTTGATACCATACAGACAGGAGCCAGGTCTGTTGATACCATACAGACAGGAGCCAGGTCTGTTGATACCATACAGACAGGAGCCAGGTCTGTTGATACCATACAGACAGGAGCCAGGTCTGTTGATACCATACAGACAGGAGCCAGGTCTGTTGATACCATACAGACAGGAGCCAGGTCTGTTGATACCATACAGACAGGAGCCAGGTCTGTTGATACCATACAGACAGGAGCCAGGTCTGTTGATACCATACAGACAGGAGCCAGGTCTGTTGATACCATACAGACAGGAGCCAGGTCTGTTGATACCATACAGACAGTTCTGTTGAGTGTTCACAGCGTAGGCCTATTACTCCACTTAGATATTAACTAGCTGACACTATAACAAGATGTGCACTCTGAAGAGGGCCTCTTCACTCTACAGGAACAGATTCCCGTTAGACAGCGAATCAAACAGAAATACCTAACATATAGGCTGATAAAAACAGCCTTCCGTCTATAGGCCTTTGTACAGTACCTATGTGACAGAATAGGTCTCAGAAACAGTACAGTATTGGTGCTAGTGAGCTGCAGTATGAGTGACAGTGAGTCAATACTCACAGCTCCTGTGTTCCTACCAGATCTCCATGTGGTGTTATCCCTCTCCCTGGGAGATGTCTGTCGGCCATGGTGCACTATTCATTAAGAATATCATGCCATTTGGTACCCAGCGAGCCTCTGTCTGTCACAGTCCCATCCAATGAGGGGGTTAGTGTCAATGGGAACTGGATAGGTGGCTTTAAAGAAAAGTAGGACAACAGGGGGTCTAGAGTTTAAAGCTGGGAGTGTTACAGTATGCTAGCACTATGACAACAGGGGGTCTAGAGTTTAAAGCTGGGAGTGTTACAGTATGCTAGCACTATGACAACAGGGGGTCTAGAGTTTAAAGCTGGGAGTGTTACAGTATGCTAGCACTATGACAACAGGGGGTCTAGAGTTTAAAGCTGGGAGTGTTACAGTATGCTAGCACTATGACAACAGGGGGTCTAGAGTTTAAAGCTGGGAGTGTTACAGTATGCTAGCACTATGACAACAGGGGGTCTAGAGTTTAAAGCTGGGAGTGTTACAGTATGCTAGCACTATGACAACAGGGGGTCTAGAGTTTAAAGCTGGGAGTGTTACAGTATGTTAGCACTATGACAACAGGGGGTCTAGAGTTTAAAGCTGGGAGTGTTACAGTATCCTAGCACTATGATAACAGGGTGTGTCAGAACTCAGGGAGTGTCAGAACTATCTGTCATGGATATATTTACCATCACAGAGTTCCATCCTGAGACAAGTTACTGGTGAGAGATTTCAATAGCCACAACAGAAAACAAACACTTTGATATACACTAGGGGACAAAATTAAGAATATTACTCATTCAAGGGTTTTTCTTTATTTGCACTATTTTTAACATTGAATAATAAAAGTGAAGACATCAAAACTATGACATAACACATATGGAATCATGTAGTAACCAAAAAAATATAAAATATATGTTTATTTGTTTAACATTTGACATTCTTCAAAGTAGCCATCCTTTGCCTTGATGACAACTTTGCACACTCATGGCATTCCAAACGCCTGAAGATACCACGTTCATCTGTACAAACAATAGTACGCAAGTATAAACAGCATGGGACCACGCATACTGCTCAGGAAGGAGACGCGTTCTGTCTTCTAGAGATTAACATACTTTGGTGTGAAAAGTACAAATCAATCCCAGAACAACAGCAAAGGACCTTGTGAAGATGCTGGAGGAAACAGGTACAAAAGTATCTATATCCACAGCAAAACGAGTCCTATGTCGACGTAACCTGAAAAGTCGCTCAGCAAGGAAGAAGCCACTGCTCCAAAACCGCCAGAAAAAAAACAGACTATGGTTTGCAACTGCACATGGGGACAAAGATCATACTTTTTGGAGAAATGTCCTCTGGTCTGTTGAAACAAAATTAGAACTGTTTGGCCATAATGACCATCGTTATGTTTGGAGGAAAAAGGGGGAGGCTTGCAAGCCGAAGAACACCATCCCAACGTGAAGCACGGGGGTGGCAGCATCATGTTGTCAGGTCAGGTCTTTGGTACATGTCGAGGTTTAGAGAGAGACTGTTGAGGTGAAGTCAGGCCTTGGTACATGTAGAAGTGTAGAGAGAGACTGTTGAGGTGAAGTCAGGCCTTGGTACATGTAGAAGTTTAGAGAGAGACTGTTGAGGATATTTTCTTTAGCTGCACCTGGATGTGGGAGCTGATCTGTAGATGGATCACCTCCAGATAACTGAATTCACCGGCTGAATGTGAGGTGAGGTGGGATTTAAAAGAGAAGAGAGAGGAAAATAGAGAGGAGAAGAGAAGAGAGAGAAGAGAGGAGAAGAGAGGAGAGAGAAGAGCACTGAGTGATAGATGGGTTCTGTCTTTAAAATAGGAAACTGACAGTACTGTACTGGAATAATATTGAATATGATATAGCCATGGTTCCACTTAGGGAGGCAGGTTTACCAAGCAATGCCTCTCAGTTTCTCATGCATCTGCAGTTGATAATAATATCACTGTACTAGAAATGGAAATGTTAATTAATTGACAGATTTTGTTAAGACAAAAGATTATGATTATTAAGTGATGCATTCAAAGTTATCTACATCTGCAGCTAGAAATCACTACCCCATCACTAATCACTACCCCATCACTATCCTCTGTAGAAATCACTACCCCATCACTATCCTCTTTAGAAATCACTACCCCATCACTATCCTCTTTAGAAATCACTACCCCATCACTACCCTCTTTAGAAATCACTACCCCATCACTATCCTCTTTAGAAATCACTACCCCATCACTATCCTCTTTAGAAATCACTACACCATCACTATCCTCTTTAGAAATCACTACCCCATCACTATCCTCTGTAGAAATCACTACCCCATCACTATCCTCTGTAGAAATCACTACCCCATCACTATCCTCTTTAGAAATCACTACCCCATCACTATCCTCTTTAGAAATCACTACCCCATCACTATCCTCTGTAGAAATCACTACCCCATCACTAATCACTACCCCATCACTATCCTCTGTAGAAATCACTACCCCATCACTATCCTCTGTAGAAATCACTACCCCATCACTATCCTCTGTAGAAATCACTACCCCATCACTATCCTCTTTAGAAATCACTACCCCATCACTATCCTCTTTAGAAATCACTCCCCCATCACTATCCTCTTTAGAAATCACTACCCCATCACTATCCTCTGTAGAAATCACTACCCCATCACTAATCACTACCCCATCACTATCCTCTGTAGAAATCACTACCCCATCACTATCCTCTGTAGAAATCACTCCCCCATCACTATCCTCTTTAGAAATCACTACCCCATCACTATCCTCTGTAGAAATCACTACCCCATCACTAATCACTACCCCATCACTACCCTCTGTAGAAATCACTACCCCATCACTATCCTCTGTAGAAATCACTACCCCATCACTAATCACTACCCCATCACTACCCTCTGTAGAAATCACTACCCCATCACTATCCTCTGTAGAAATCACTACCCCATCACTATCCTCCTACAGAATAAAGAGGTATAGGCTTTGTCCCAAATGGCACCATATTCCCCCATATAGTGCACTAAATAGGGAATAGAGTTCAGTGTGGGATGTAGCCAACCGTAGATTGCATTTCGCTACACCCACAATAACATCTGCTAACCACGTGTAGGTGACCAATAAAATGTGATTTGATTTGATGCGATTGTTTCCTTGACTGCCATACAGGCTGAACCGGGCCGGAGGGAATGCAGATTCCCACTGAAAAGATCCTCGGCACAGACAATCTCGCTGCCATTTATGCACTGCACTGCATAGATTGCTTTTTCATAGGATCTGCACGAAATTAGCATTTTTATAGGACATCTGGTATAAAGGTAAGCCATTAGTTAAGTTGTATGTACCCATTTCTGTCAACACTGAAGTTTCTGGGAGTAAAACGGGAAATGGAAAACAAGATTGGAAATGAATGTGTGTCAATACAAAGTAGTTTGTTTCCGGCAAGCCAAGCCAGAACAAAGGGATTTTATTCATCCAGCTTTATGCATTATGGTGTTCTTTCTATTACACAAACTTGTTATTGCTTTGTCACGTTGGATTTATGCTTTAATCTCTATAATGCTGAGATCTGGAGGGTTTGAATGTTAATGTGTCAAATCATCTCTGTGTTTGAGAGTGGACTCTTTTTCCTGGAATATAAAAGCACGCAATCATATTCTTTGATCATCTTCAACGGCAAGAGGAAATACTCTGGCGCTCAGTCACAAAAGTAGGGTATGTCATGCATCCACAAAGACACTTCTAACTTCATTCCTCCGCCACATTGACTGGATTGGTTGAACAGTGCAGAACAGAACCTCCCCCAATCTAATTTAATCATCAGGGACACCCAGCCAATAAGGTTTTATCATCAGAGACACCCAACCAATAAGGTCGTCCTCATCAAAGACACTCAACCAATAGGGTTGACGGCATCAGGGACACCCGACCAATGACAATTTGTGTCAGGTTGTGTCATAGCAGCACAGTTAGAAGCACTATGACCTGGATCACAATGCAGGAGGCTTTGTGAAACTAGTCGGCCGTTGTGGTTCTTCAGAGCAAATGTCTATAAAGAGTTAACCCGTGAGCCAGGCAGGAACCGCTGCTCTGAGAACTGCACCCAAACGCCTGGCTGCATTACTGGATGTGTCCCAAATGGCAACCTATTCGCTTTTGACCCGAGTCCTATAGGCCCTGACTGGGCAAAAGTAGTGCACTACATAGGGAATAGGGTGCTATTTGGGATGCATCCACTCGTGCCTGTTTACATTGTATTAATATATATGTAATGTTTGATTAAACCAACTGCCTAGAGAGCGTTGGCTAGAGAGAGACGAGATGTGGAAAATTAACTGTGGACAGAAAAGCCCATGTGTTTAAATATATATATATATATATGAAAGTGAAGACATCAAAACTATGACATAACACATATAGAATCATGTATTAACCAAAAAAGTGTTAAACAAATCAAAATATATTTTATATATGAGATTCTTCAAATACCCACCCTTTGCCTTGATGACAGCTTTGCACACTCTTGGCATTCTCACAACCTGCTTCACCTGGATGCTTTCCCATCAGTCTTGAAGGAGTTCCCACATATGCTGAGCACTTGTTGGCTGCTTTTCCTTCACTGCGGTCCGACTCATCCCAAACCATCTAAATTTGGTTGAGGTTGGAACCAAAAATCTCAAATTTGGACTCATCCGACCAAAGGACAAATTTCCACCAGTCTAATGTCCATTGCTCATGTTTCTTTGCCCAAGCAAGTCTCTTCTTCTTATTGGTGTCCTTTAGTAGTGGTTTCTTTGCAGCAATTTGGCCATGAAGGTCTGATTCACAGTCTCCTCTGAACAGTTGATGTTGAGATGTGTCTGTTAACGCTGTGAAGCATTTATTTGGGCTGTAATCTGAAGCTGGAAACTCTAATGAACGTATCCTCTGCAGCAGAAGTATTTATGGGTCTTACATTCCTGTGGCGGTCTTCATGAAGCTGGTTGAGAGAATGCCATGCATGTGCAAAGCTTTCATCAAGGCAAAGGGTGGCTACTTTGAAGAATCTCAAATTATTTGATTTTGACTTTTTTGGTTACTACATGATTCCATATGTGTTATGTCATAGTTTTGATGTCTTCACTTTTATTCTACAATGTAAAAAATAGTGCAAATAAAGAAAAACCCTTGAATGAGTAATATTCCAAACTTTTGGCTCCCAGTGTGAGTTATATATATACAGTGGGGAGAACAAGTATTTGATACACTGCCAATTTTTCAGGTTTTCCTACTTACAAAGCATGTAGAGGTCTGTAATTTTAGGTAGTCTTCAACTGTGAGAGACGGAATCTAAAACAAAAATCCAGAAAATCACATTGTATGATTTTTAAATAATTAATTTGCATTTTATTGCATGACATAAGTATTTGATCACCTACCAACCAGTAAGAATTCCGGCTCTCACAGATCTGTTAGTTTTTCTTTATGAAGCCCTCCTGTTCTCCACTCATTACCTGTATTAACTGCACCTGTTTGAACTCGTTACCTGTATAAAAGACACCTGTCCACACACTCAATCAAACAGACTCCAACCTCTCCTCAATGGCCAAGACCAGAGAGCTGTGTAAGGACATCAGGGATAAAATTGTAGACCTGCACAAGGCTGGGATGGGCTACAGGACAATAGGCAAGCAGCTTGGTGAGAAGGCAACAACTTTTGGCGCAATTATTACAAAATGGAAGAAGTTCAAGATGACGGTCAATCTCCCTCTGTCTGGGGCACCATGCAAGTTCTCACCTCGTGGGGCATCAATGATCATGAGGAAGGTGAGGGATCAGCCCAGAACTACACGGCAGGACCTGGTCAATGACCTGAAGAGAGCTGGGAGCACAGTCTCAAAGAAAACCATTAGTAACACACTACGCCGTCATGGATTAAAATCCTGCAGCGCACGCAAGGTCCCCCTGCTCAAGCCAGCGCATGTCCAGGCCTGTCTGAAGTTTGCCAATGACCATCTGGATGATCCAGAGGAGGAATGGGAGAAGGTCATGTGGTCTGATGAGACAAAAATAGAGCTTTTTGGTCTAAACTCCACTCGCCGTGTTTGGAGGAAGAAGAAGGATGAGTACAACCCCAAGAACACCATCCCAACCGTGAAGCATGGAGGTGGAAACATCATTCTTTGGGGATGCTTTTCTGCAAAGGGGACAGGACGACTGCACCGTATTGAGGGGAGGATGGATGGGGCCATGTATCGCGAGATCTTGGCCAACAACCTCCTTCCCTCAGTAAGAGCATTGAAGATGGGTCATGGCTGGGTCTTCCAGCATGACAACGACCCGAAACACACAGCCAGGGCAACTAAGGAGTGGCTCCGTAAGAAGCATCTCAAGGTCCTGGAGTGGCCTAGCCAGTCTCCAGACCTGAACCCAATAGAAAATCTTTGGAGTGAGCTGAAAATCCGTATTGCCCAGCGACAGCCCCGAAACCTGAAGGATCTGGAGAAGGTCTGTATGGAGGAGTGGGCCAAAATCCCTGCTGCAGTGTGTGCAAACCTGGTCAAGAACTACAGGAAACGTATGATCTCTGTAATTGCAAACAAAGGTTTCTGTACCAAATATTAAGTTCTGCTTTTCTGATGTATCAAATACTTATGTCATGCAATAAAATGCAAATTAATTACTTAAAAATCATACAATGTGATTTTCTGGATTTTTGTTTTAGATTCCGTCACTCACAGTTGAAGAGTACCTATGATAAAAATTACAGACTTCTACATGCTTTGTAAGTGGGAAAACCTGCAAAATCGGCAGTGTATCAAATACTTGTTCTCCCCACTGTATATACATAAAGATACATGTTTTTTTTGTCTTTCTAGCTACTGTAAATGGACACTAGGGTTGTGTCCCAAATGTCACCCTATTCCCTACATACTCCATTAGTTTTGACCAAAGCCCTGGATGAAGGTAGTAAACTATAGGGAAGAGGCTGCCACTTGGGGCGTAGCCTTGGCCTTTCCTATAGGGGACGGGAACTATAGCATGCCAGCTTTAATATGCTAGCTGATTTCTGCTATATACTGATGAGTACAGTTCTGGTACATTCTGGTTAACTGCTGTTCATTTTGGGGGCTGATGCTTCCCTTTGCACTGCCAAAGAGGAAGGGAATCAACTTGTTGGGTGAAGGCACTGCAGTACATGGCGTTAACATAATTTAATATGCCTGTTCAGTATATTTAAGCCAAACATTGAAATGACCAGCTAGCTAGCTGAAGAATAACTGGTTAGCCCACTCAAATCTCCTGCAGTGTCCACTTGGAATGTTGTTACTCTGTCAGCATTAAGACTCCCTCATGGTGATTATCTCCATAGATCATCACTATGTCCCCATGTCCATACTAGCTCACTACTTAGAAAGCATGTCCAATACATAAGCTAGTGTGGGTGTTGGAACTATTCCTATTTGAAATAATACTATATTGTATTGATGTACTCCTATATGAAATAACACTGTATTGACTTTCTATACTCAAGTGAAGCTGTGAAGAGAACTGCTTATTTGAACTCAGTTATGGTACATTGCTCTTTGGAGAGTGGAGAATCAAATGTCACATTTAAACACTATTACAGCCCTATTATCGCGGTTTTACCCTACAGTACAGGGCCAATTAAAACATCTCTACTGGCCTCAAAACTGTTATTTAATGAGTAATGTGTTGTTGTTCTACATGAAGTAGCTAACCGAGCGGAGTGGAGTAATCCAGTCATTTGTAATTACTGTCCATAACCTTTTGTTCTCCTCTGATATTAGAGAAATGCTTATCTACATACCAGTGGCGGTTGGTGACGTTTAAGATGAGGGAGGAAGGTTCTTCTATTACAGCATATTGGATGACTGTCATTCATATTCCATTCACCCATCTGAATGGAACATTGATAGGTTTAGGCTAATAGCTGATCTAGGGTGTAATCATTATTCCAACAGTTGCAAACAAGAGTTTCTATTGGACAAATTTGTGAATGTTTATCCCCGTTCCGTTTGCTTCCGTTTAAGAAACATTTTTCAACAGAATTAATACATCCCTGATCACACGCAACCACTGTTCACTTTCAAAGCCACATACAAACAGATTGTGGTATATATATATCATTGCTGGATAGCCATAGCCAGCTAGCTACCATAGCATCCCTCTCTGTTTGAGCCAGGTGTTTTGAGTAAGCTAAACTAGCTAGCTGCATTAGCTAGCTAAATGAAAAAAATCTAACTAAATATAGCTAGCTCTCAATCTCTCGCTTCTACTTTATTTCTTAAATTAATTTGTTCAAAAATGTTCAACTATTGTGTTTTTCTCTCTTTGAGTCAACTACTCACCACTTGTTATGCACTGCAGTGCAAGCTAGCTGTAGTTTTTGCTTTCAGTACTAGATTTAGTTTGTGATCATTTGATTAGGTGGACAACATGTCAGTTCATGCTGCAAGAGCTCTGATAGGTTGGATAGTTCATGCTGCACTGCAGGTGCTTCAACAAAGTACTAAGAAAAGGGTCTGAATACTTATGCAAATTAGATATACAGTTGAAGTCAGAAGTTTACATACACCTTAGTCAAATACATTTAAACTCAGTTTTTCACAATTCCTGACATTTAATCCTAGTAAAAATACATCCGGTGCAGTTGCACATGGGGACAATATGGCCGTTTTTGAGAAGTGGCTTCTTCCTTGTCGATATAGGACTCGTTTTACTGTGGATATAGATACTTTTGTACCTGTTTCCTCCAGCATCTTCACAAGGTCCTTTGCTGTTGTTCTGGGATTGATTTACACTTTTCGCACCAAAGTACGTTCATCTCTAGGAGACAGAACGTGTCTCCTTCCTGAGCGGTATGACGGCTGCGTGGTCCCATGCTGTTTATACTTGAGTACTATTGTTTGTACAGATGAACCTGGTACCTTCAGGCATTTGGAAATTGCTCCCAAGGATGAACCAGACTTTTTTTCTGAGGTCTTGGCTGATTTCCCCATGATGTCGAGCCAAGAGGCACTGAAGGTAGGCCTTGAAATACATCCACAGGTACACCTCCAATTGACTCAAATGATCAATTAGACCATCAGAAGCTTCTAAAGCCATGACATAATTTTCTGGAATTTTCCAAGCTGTTTAAAGGCACAGTCAACTTAATGTATGTAAACTTCTGACCCACTGGAATTGTGATATAGTGAATTATAAGTGAAATAATCTGTCTGTAAACAATTGTTGGAAGAATTACTTGTGTCATGAACAAAGTAGATGTCCTAACCGACTTGCCAAAACTATAGTTTGTTAACATGAAATCTGTGGAGTGGTTGAAAAATGAGTTTTAATGAAGTGTATGTAAACTTCCGACTTCAACTGTATATATAGTCATATGAAAAAGTTTGGGCACCCCTCTGAGGCTGCATAATAATTTACTCTGTCGTCACAGAAAATGATCACAGTGGCATGCCATTCATTTTCTAATAAAAGCTGAGTACTGCGGTATTGTCCAGACAAATATTTTTTGTGTAGCAATATTAAGTTGTATGAAATTAAATCAGATGTGAAAAATAGGCTATGCAAAAATTTGGGCACCCTTGTCATTCTGTTGATTTGAATACCTGTAACTACTTAGCACTGATTAATTGGAACACACAATTGGTTTGGTGAGCTCATTAAGCCTTGAACTTCATAGACAAGTGCATCCAATCATGAGAAAATGTATTTAAGGTGGCCAATTGCAAGTTGTTGTTCTCTTTGACTCTCCTCTGAAGAGTGGCAACATGGGGGCCTCAAAACAACTCTCAATTGACCTGAAAACAAAGATTGTTCAACATTATGGTTAGGGGAAGGCTACAAAAAGCTATCACAGAGATGTAAGCTGTCAGTGTCCACTGTGAGGAACATAGTGAGAAAATGGAAGACCACAGGCACAGTTCTTGTTAAGGCCAGAAGTGGCAGGTCAAGTAAAATATCGGAGAGGCAAAGGCGAAGGATGGTGAGAACGGTCAAAAACAGCCCACAGACCACCTCCAAAGACCTACAACATTATCTTGCTGCAGATGGTGTCACTGTGCATCGTTCAACAATTCAGCGCACTTTGCACAAGGAGAAGCTGCACGGGAGAGTGATGCGGAAGAAGCCTTTTCTGCACACATGCCACAAACGCACATTTGGACAAGCCAGCTTCATTTTGGAATAAGGTGCTGTGGACTGATGAAACAAAGATTGAGTTATTTGGTCATAACAAGGGGCGTTATGCATGGTGGCAAAAGAACACAGCGTTCCAAGAAAAACACTTGCTACCCACAGTAGAATTTGGTGGGGGTTCCATCATGCTGTGGGGCTGTGTGGCCAGTGCCGGTACTGGGAATCTTGTTAAAGATGAGGGTCACATGGATTCCACTCAATATCAGCAGATTCTTGGGAATAATGTTGAAGAATCAGTCACAAAGTTGAAGTTACGCCGGGGCTGGATATTTCAACAAGACAACGACCCAAAACACTGCTCAAAATCTACCCGGGCATTTATGCAGAGGAACAAGTACAATGTTCTGGAATGGCCATCCCAGTCCCCAGACCTGAATATCATTGAGAATCTGTGGGATGATTTGAAGAGGGCTGTCCATGCTCGGCAACCATCAAACCTAATTGAACTGGAGATGTTTTGTAAGGAGGAATGGTCCAAAATACCTTCATCTAGAATCCAGACACTCATTAGAGGCTATAGGAAGCGTCTAGAGGCTGTTATTTTAGCATTAGGAGGCTCTACTAAATATTGATGTGATTTTTCTGTTGGGGTGCCCAAATTTATGCACCTGTCTAATTTCATTTTGATGCATATTGCACATTTTCTGTTAATCCAATAAACCTCATTTCACTACTGAAATATTACTGTGTCCATCAGTTATTTGATAGATCAAAATGAAATCGCTAATCCAAACACCCAATTATTTATAAATGGAAATCATGGAAATTGTCAGGGGTGCCCAAACTTTTGCATAATATGTATATATATATACACACATATATATGAGAGAGAGAGAGAGAGAGAGAGAGAGAGAGAGAGAGAGAGAGAGAGAGAGAGAAAGACAATAGAGGAAGGGTGGGAGAAAGCTTTTCCAATGACCCCAGGCTGTGAGGTGTTTCCTGTCCTGTACAGCACGGCACTGCAGCTCTACAAAGTCAGGCAGGAGGCTCTATTTATAACTGTCTGTAATGTTTGGCATTTCCTCAGAGGGGTGAACCATTGTTTTTCCATGCTGTGTCCCAAATGGGCCCTGGTCAAGTAGTGCACTATAAAGGGGAATATGGTGCTATTTGGGACACAGGCCTTGGCAGCCTGCAATTGTCTCAGAAAATAATGTACATTTAATTGTCAAACATTTTCTCTCCATTAGGTAAATTCTAGTCTTCTTTCAACTATTCATTTAGGTATTTCACTTATGCGATACGCTCCCAGTATATTCGTAAAAAGCCATGATGGCTGGACGTCGAGACGTGTGCGTCGGGAAGGGTGTCCCTCCTACCCTATAAAAAGGTCTGCAGGGTCTCGGAGTCATTCAAACACCTCTTCTCGATTTTCATCAGAAAGCTTACTTCGACACGACTGCATTTTCCAGAATTAGTTCACCTGGACTGTGCGGTGGTGGCAATTTTCAAATAGTGACTAGTCGTTAGCGAGCTAGCCACCACACTAGCTAGCTTTTGTGTTTTTACGTAGACAAGAAACACACTAGCTAGCTTTTGTAATTTCGAAGGCAAGCACGCAATGGAACTTATCAGTTGTTTGGGATGCTCTATGCCAACAGCCATAGATAGATAGGTAGGTAGGTAGGTAGGTAGGTAGGTAGGTAGGTAGGTAGGTAGGTAGGTAGGTAGGTAGGTAGGTAGGTAGATTGATAGATTGAGATAACTTTAAGACAGCACCATTACTAGCACTGGCCTCCGCCAAGCGTGTAAGTGACATTCACGCACTCTCAGTGCACTCGTCATTTGCACAATTTGCACTCGGTAACTATAGGGTATAATATCAACCACGCCTTTATCCCTAAGATTATTAACCATCTTTGATGTGTCTTCCCCTCTGTGTCCAGTACGGAACATCAACAGTTACATATGTTGTGTCCAGTACACGCTCTGCATATGTTGTGTCCAGTACGCTCTCTGCATATGTTGTGTCCAGTACGCTCTCTGCATATGTTGTGTCCAGTACGCTCTCTGCATATGTTGTGTCCAGTACGCTCTCTGCATATGTTGTGTCCAGTACGCGCTCTGCGCATCTACATGGACAGGACTAGGGGATTTAGAATGTGATCAGCTGTTTGTTTCCTGGGCAAAACCTTACACGGGTAAACAACGCCTCTCCCACTGGATAGTGGGGGCAATAGCTGTGCCCTACACAAGTAAGGGTCTTCAGTCTCCTGCTGGTCTACGGGCTCATTCTACTAGAGGAATGGCTATGTCCTAGGCTTTATTTATTAAGGGCATATCTATCCAAGATATACATGTATGCTCACAGAGAGTTGGGCTTCGCCTCATACATTTGTGAAGTTTTAAAGGCTTGATGCCAGTGCACCGACCCTGGCACATACTGTTTTACGTGTAGGATCTTCTGAGAGGCAGGGCCCATTTGTGTGATGTATAGCACAGGGCAGTCGGTCGTCAGGATAAGCTTGTCTGGCAATACAGTAGTCAGTATATACCATAGTGTAGACAGCGATGACTTAGACGAGAGTAAACGTGGGGATTCTGCTCGAATCCAGCTCCTGAGATACAGTTCTCGACCGTAGAATTGATTGTTCCTTTGTTCTAGAAACCTTGTGTTGTCTTTTTGGGGTCGTGACTTATCATAGACCTTCGGCTGCAATGCGAGGACCTCTAGTCAAGGAAGTAAATTCGAGGCTCACATGCTTTATACCTTTTGGGCAGAATTCCATGAATTCCCTGAGCGTAGCTTGGGCAAGCAAGGCATTAGAATTAACTATGATCTTGTGTAAACAGCAAAAAAAAAACGTTCTCTTTAATCTGGATATTTTCTACCTAACGTAACGGATGTAGACATCATTTACACAGTATAAAAACTCTTAAAGTTACAATGTTTTCGTCATCACGACTTCATTTAACTTTTAATGACATCACAGAAAATCGACATTCATATTCATATGCCAACAGTCCTCATTTTCAATATCTCTGATAAAATGAATCATGTTCCCAATGTTCCTTATTTTATTGGCATAGTTTTGGGCTCCAAGTGAAATTCTAACAAAGACTCTTAAACATTTTCCCTCCTCTTCTCTTGTGGGAGAGAGAGAGGGTCTGGTTGTCGTCAGCCATAAAAGGTGTCATAACTCCCCCTTTCACCACCTCAATCCACATGGCAGAGATGGCTCCATCACATGACCTGTTTAACTTCAAGTCATGACATCGTCATATTACATAATGTCACTTTGTTTATTTGAAGAGGTGCTAATAATACTGTGGTTGTCAGCTAAAGGACAGGAGTCCATAGGGTTTTAAGCTCTAAGAATGATATACTATGGGAAACATTATGCTTGTATACGGTGAACTGTCAAACCCTGCCAAGTACATCTATGACTGGACCTAAACCTTTATAATGGATATCACTTCTATTAGGCAATATTTTTGTTTGTTGACAGAGAGCTGAGAGAACTTTCCCCCGACTCGCCTCACTCACGACGACAGCAGACCTGACTTTCCTCCCTCACAGTGACAGCAGACCTGACTCTCCTCCCTCACGACGACAACAGACCTGACTCTCCTCACTCACAGTGACAGCAGACCTGACTCTCCTCCCTCACAACGACAACAGACCTGACTCTCCTCACTCACAACGACAACAGACCTGACTCTCCTCCCTCACAACGACAACAGACCTGACTCTCCTCCCTCACAACGACAACAGACCTGACTCTCCTCACTCACAACGACAACAGACCTGACTCTCCTCCCTCACAACGACAACAGACCTGACTCTCCTCCCTCACAATGACAACAGACCTGACTCTCCTCCCTCACAATGACAACAGACCTGACTCTCCTCCCTCACAACGACAACAGACCTGTCTCTCCTCCCTCACAACGACAACAGACCTGACTCTCCTCCCTCACAACGACAACAGACCTGACTCTCCTCCCTCACAACGACAACAGACCTGACTCTCCTAAGTCACAATGACAGTAGACACCAATTAATAACTTGTTAAACAATACCCGTCAAACGGTGGAAAAAACTAATTCTCCCTAGACCACTTAAGGGAATACTTGAAAGGTTAACAATTTCTTTCTTTATGAATACAGAACACTTCTACTTTGAGAATATACTGAAAACACTGAATCAAAGGGCTAACTGTAGTATGAATGGCATTAAAATAACTATCATGGTCAATTGAGATGCTTTTAACTGAACTTAGAGTAAGCAATGTGTGAAAACCCAACAAACAATAAAATGTATAAATGTTGCAAACAAAAGTCACTCTTGATAATAATTTTAATATTTCCAATACTTTTCTGTATCCAGACGTACATAGTGCTCCCTACCCATCACCATCTCTGCCAAGCACACACACACACACACACGTTTGAGTTTATGTGAGCCACAAGTTGAACCATCCCCCCCCCCCCCTCTCCCCATCCCCACTCCCACCCTCTCTCTCTCCAGCGTTATACTGTACCCAGGGGGCAGGCCTCTGGACAGCCTGAGGCGGTATGAACACCCCCCCCCCCAAGTGAGATCATGGGAAACATATGTTTTAGTGTGGATCCTGCTGGAAGAATACACAGCAGCTGGCTGAACTGCCCCACAGTGGGAGGGAGGGAAGGAGTGAATCCCTTCAGCTGCTGGAAACTCCTGACCTCTTCTCCTAACCTGGTCCTGTATCTTCAACCTCCAGAACAACCTGCTGCTCCATCTGTGGTGTGACTAAAGGCAGTGTGACTGGCCCGACCAGATGGGTGTGACTAAAGGCAGTGTGACTGGCCCGACCAGATAGGTGTGACTAAAGGCAGTGTGACTGGCCGACCAGATAGGTGTGACTAAAGGCAGTGTGACTGGCCGACCAGATGGGTGTGACTAAAGGCAGTGTGACTGGCCCGACCAGATGGGTGTGACTAAAGGCAGTGTGACTGGCCCGACCAGATAGGTGTGACTAAAGGCAGTGTGACTGGCCGACCAGATAGGTGTGACTAAAGGCAGTGTGACTGGCCGACCAGATGGGTGTGACTAAAGGCAGTGTGACTGGCCGACCAGATGGGTGTGACTAAAGGCAGTGTGACTGGCCGACCAGATGGGTGTGATAGGTGTGGGTGACACTGTTTACTATAGCCTGTATACAATCTGTTGTCCATGTTACATATGAATCACGCCATGCCATTAATATCATTGACACATAGTGGGACTGAGGGAGAAACTGTATATTGCTGTACTGATTGGGGTTGTTCTAGGATTGATCCTTTCCAGAACAGTGGTGGGTTCCAGAACACTGGTGTGACTCTGTGAACCGGCTTATCTCCAGACCAGCTGGATTGCCTGACAGCGCCTGAGATGTGGGGGCTACAGCCTAGTTCCTAGCTCTGTCAGTCAGTTAACCCACTGTGTTCTGTATCATCATGCTGGCCTGAATGTTTCAGCAAGCAGAGGGCTTGTCTTCCTTACGCAAAGTCTTTAAATGGAAATCAACAGAAGCCATAAAATCACATTAAAGCTTCTTCACCAGCAAGATGAAACCCTTAGTGACGTCGTGACGTGTGAACAGGGTTTGATGAAACCCTTAGTGACGACATGACGTGTGAACAGGGTTTGATGAAACCCTTAGTGACGCCGTGACGTGTGAACAGGGTTTGATGAAACCCTTAGTGACGCCGTGACGTGTGAACAGGGTTTGATGAAACCCTTAGTGACGCCGTGACGTGTGAACAGGGTTTGATGAAACCCTTAGTGTACGACGTGACGTGTGAACAGGGTTTGATGAAACCCTTAGTGTACGACGTGACGTGTGAACAGGGTTTGATGAAACCCTTAGTGACGACGTGACGTGTGAACAGGGTTTGATGAAACCCTTAGTGTACGACGTGACGTGTGAACAGGGTTTGATGAAACCCTTAGTGACGCCGTGACGTGTGAACAGGGTTTGATGAAACCCTTAGTGACGCCGTGACGTGTGAACAGGGTTTGATGAAACCCTTAGTGTACGACGTGACGTGTGAACAGGGTTTGATGAAACCCTTAGTGTACGACGTGACGTGTGAACAGGGTTTGATGAAACCCTTAGTGACGACGTGACGTGTGAACAGGGTTTGATGAAACCCTTAGTGACGCCGTGACGTGTGAACAGGGTTTGATGAAACCCTTAGTGACGCCGTGACGTGTGAACAGGGTTTGATGAAACCCTTAGTGACGCCGTGACGTGTGAACAGGGTTTGATGAAACCCTTAGTGTACGACGTGACGTGTGAACAGGGTTTGATGAAACCCTTAGTGTACGACGTGACGTGTGAACAGGGTTTGATGAAACCCTTAGTGTACGCCGTGAGGTGTGAACAGGGTTTGATGAAACCCTTAGTGACGACGTGACGTGTGAACAGGGTTTGATGAAACCCTTAGTGTACGACGTGACGTGTGAACAGGGTTTGATGAAACCCTTAGTGTACGACGTGACGTGTGAACAGGGTTTGATGAAACCCTTAGTGTACGACGTGACGTGTGAACAGGGTTTGATGAAACCCTTAGTGTACGACGTGACGTGTGAACAGGGTTTGATGAAACCCTTAGTGTACGACGTGACGTGTGAACAGGGTTTGATGAAACCCTTAGTGTACGACGTGACGTGTGAACAGGGTTTGATGAAACCCTTAGTGTACGACGTGACGTGTGAACAGGGTTTGATGAAACCCTTAGTGTACGACGTGACGTGTGAACAGGGTTTGATGAAACCCTTAGTGTACGACGTGACGTGTGAACAGGGTTTGATGAAACCCTTAGTGTACGACGTGACGTGTGAACAGGGTTTGATGAAACCCTTAGTGTACGACGTGACGTGTGAACAGGGTTTGATGAAACCCTTAGTGTACGACGTGACGTGTGAACAGGGTTTGATGAAACCCTTAGTGTACGCCGTGACGTGTGAACAGGGTTTGATGAAACCCTTAGTGTACGACGTGACGTGTGAACAGGGTTTGATGAAACCCTTAGTGTACGACGTGACGTGTGAACAGGGTTTGATGAAACCCTTAGTGTACGACGTGACGTGTGAACAGGGTTTGATGAAACCCTTAGTGTACGACGTGACGTGTGAACAGGGTTTGATGAAACCCTTAGTGTACGACGTGACGTGTGAACAGGGTTTGATGAAACCCTTAGTGTACGACGTGACGTGTGAACAGGGTTTGATGAAACCCTTAGTGTACGACGTGACGTGTGAACAGGGTTTGATGAAACCCTTAGTGTACGACGTGACGTGTGAACAGGGTTTGATGAAACCCTTAGTGTACGACGTGAGGTGTGAACAGGGTTTGATGAAACCCTTAGTGTACGACGTGACGTGTGAACAGGGTTTGATGAAACCCTTAGTGTACGACGTGACGTGTGAACAGGGTTTGATGAAACCCTTAGTGTACGACGTGACGTGTGAACAGGGTTTGATGAAACCCTTAGTGTACGCCGTGACGTGTGAACAGGGTTTGATGAAACCCTTAGTGTACGACGTGACGTGTGAACAGGGTTTGCCACTCTACTGCCTGACTCTGGACAAGGCATGGCCCAGGGAGGGAGAGAGCAGCTCCAAGAGGGAACATGCCTCCCAAATTGCACACTATTCCTTTTGTAGTGCACTACTTTTGACCAGGGCCCAAGTAGTGCACTACATAGGGAATATGGTGCCATCTGGGTCACAGCCCGGAGAGGGAGAGAGCAGCTTGGGGAGGGACAGAGTGTGAACGAGCTAGGGAACATTATGTGACTCCACTTGGCAGCGTGTTCACAGCGTTCTGTCACATCATAACCCATTCACGATCTGTGCTCCTCCACAAGTGTTACACTTGAATGCATATTGTTTGCAAACTTCATTTACAAAGTAAATGTACAATACACATGGCCAAGGTCAGAAACTGTACAGAGGACATGTATGACGTTGTATAGAAACTGTACAGAGGACATGATGTTGTATAGAAACTGTACAGAGGACATGAATGATGTTGTATAGAAACTGTACAGAGGACATGAATGATGTTGTATAGAAACTGTACAGAGGACATGTATGACGTTGTATAGAAACTGTACAGAGGACATGATGTTGTATAGAAACTGTACAGAGGACATGATGTTGTATAGAAACTGTACAGAGGACATGATGTTGTATAGAAACTGTACAGAGGACATGTATGATGTTGTATAGAAACTGTACAGAGGACATGTATGATGTTGTATAGAAACTGTACAGAGGACATGAATGATGTTGTATAGAAACTGTACAGAGGACATGTATGATGTTGTATAGAAACTGTACAGAGGACATGTATGATGTTGTATAGAAACTGTACAGAGGACATGTATGATGTTGTATAGAAACTGTACAGAGGACATGAATGATGTTGTATAGAAACTGTACAGAGGACATGAATGATGTTGTATAGAAACTGTACAGAGGACATGTATGATGTTGTATAGAAACTGTACAGAGGACATGTATGATGTTGTATAGAAACTGTACAGAGGACATGTATGATGTTGTATAGAAACTGTACAGAGGACATGAATGATGTTGTATAGAAACTGTACAGAGGACATGAATGATGTTGTATAGAAACTGTACAGAGGACATGTATGATGTTGTATAGAAACTGTACAGAGGACATGATGTTGTATAGAAACTGTACAGAGGACATGTATGATGTTGTATAGAAACTGTACAGAGGACATGATGTTGTATAGAAACTGTACAGAGGACATGTATGATGTTGTATAGAAACTGTACAGAGGACATGAATGATGTTGTATAGAAACTGTACAGAGGACATGTATGACATTGTATAGAAACTGTACAGAGGACATGATGTTGTATAGAAACTGTACAGAGGACATGAATGATGTTGTATAGAAACTGTACAGAGGACATGAATGATGTTGTATAGAAACTGTACAGAGGACATGTATGACGTTGTATAGAAACTGTACAGAGGACATGATGTTGTATAGAAACTGTACAGAGGACATGAATGATGTTGTATAGAAACTGTACAGAGGACATGTATGATGTTGTATAGAAACTGTACAGAGGACATGTATGATGTTGTATAGAAACTGTACAGAGGACATGATGTTGTATAGAAACTGTACAGAGGACATGATGTTGTATAGAAACTGTACAGAGGACATGATGTTGTATAGAAACTGTACAGAGGACATGTATGATGTTGTATAGAAACTGTACAGAGGACATGTATGATGTTGTATAGAAACTGTACAGAGGACATGAATGATGTTGTATAGAAACTGTACAGAGGACATGTATGATGTTGTATAGAAACTGTACAGAGGACATGTATGATGTTGTATAGAAACTGTACAGAGGACATGTATGATGTTGTATAGAAACTGTACAGAGGACATGAATGATGTTGTATAGAAACTGTACAGAGGACATGAATGATGTTGTATAGAAACTGTACAGAGGACATGAATGATGTTGTATAGAAACTGTACAGAGGACATGTATGATGTTGTATAGAAACTGTACAGAGGACATGTATGATGTTGTATAGAAACTGTACAGAGGACATGTATGATGTTGTATAGAAACTGTACAGAGGACATGTATGATGTTGTATAGAAACTGTACAGAGGACTATCGACAAACTCATTTCAAGTGGAATACTCCAACAACATCTGTGGGACTATATATTCACTCTCAGTGAATTCGGGAGGTACAGGAACTTGCAGAGACTCGGATGACACTGGGCAAATTGTGCGCCACCCAATGAGACTGGTTGTTGTGATACAGTCTGGATTCGAACCAGGTTGTTTGTAGTGACGCCTCTAGCACTGAGATACAGTGTCTTAGACCAGACTCTTCTCTTTTCAGCAGGAGCCATTTGCTTTCCAACCTGTGTTGTCCCGCGATTGTATTTTACAGTAAATATTGCGAAAGGCCTGTAGGCTATGCCTTATTATTGGGCTACACACAATCACACCTAGGCATTAAAAAAAAGACAGAAGCTATTGCTCCTCTGTGGCTAAATTATTGGACTTCTAATGGTCTTGTAGGCTATTCTGAATTAATAGCATGTATTTTTGAATAGTCAGCAGTAATCCTATAACTTTGGCAAATGTATTTCAATTCGTCAGGGACGCTGCAGCTCCTCCAGAACCCTTCGCACAGATAGGATTCTATAAGGAAATGAATGATGAAGTGCAACGCTGGAGAGATGAGAGTTGCAGGCTCATGTCTATCAGAGCAGAGAGAGGGAGATCATAGAAAGTGAATCTCATTCCAGTTCTGTGAGAGATACAGGCGTGATTCTCACACAGCTACAGCCACACGTTGGTCTAAAACATAGGTTACAATGTTGCGCAAACCATAAGCCAGCCAACCGCCGGCCAACCTGAATCAACACTTAATATCAGGCAGGGGCTGAAAATCTACTTTTTCACATTTGGTTGTTTTTTTTAACGAAGAGACAACTCAAATGAACTTTGATCGCTTTTATTATCATTTTTCCATAGCAAAATGTGTCAATTATTTTTTATGCCATGAGAGGTACCGGATCTGGACAAATACAGTACGGAAAGAAACAGTCCAAAATGGAGAGGTGCCGGATCCTATTCCGGCAGGATTAGGCTCAAATTAAGCACTATTCTCTCTACCATATAACAATGAACAATAGCACTGATTTTGAGACCAACAGTGCATTTAAATAGAATTGCTCATCCACAGACTTAACATTTATCCAATACGGAGGAGTTTTAACTGCTTCATTTAACAGCAGTATGTAGCCTAACTACCACCCAGTACTGGACATGCTGTTTTCATTAAACACAATGCAGTCCATCTGCCTAAATGATTTATCTGAACTGTTGAACTGAAGAATTACTAGAATCACTGGAGTTTGGAACTCAACAGTAGATGGGTGGGACGGGGCCCAGAATCCCATGCTGCTGTGACTAACATGTCTACAGTCTCTATGGGTGGGATGGGGCCCAGAATCCCATGCTGCTGTGAGTAACATGTCTACAGTCTCTATGGGTGGGATGGGACCAGAATCCCATGCTGCTGTGACTAACATGTCTACAGTCTCTATGGGTGGGATGGGGCCAAAATCCCATGCTGCTGTGACTAACATGTCTACAGTCTCTATGGGTGGGATGGGGCCAGAATCCCATGCTGCTGTGACTAACATGTCTACAGTCTCTATGGGTGGGATGGGGTCAGAGTTCCATGCTGCTGTGACTAACATGTCTACAGTCTCTATGGGTGGGATGGGGTCAGAGTTCCATGCTGCTGTGACTAACATGTCTACATATCTATGGGTGGGATGGGACCAGAATCCCATGCTGCTGTGACTACCATGTCTACATATCTATGGGTGGGATGGGGCCAGAATCCCATGCTGCTGTGGCTAACATGTCTACAGTCTCTATGGGTGGGACGGGGCCCAGAATCCCATGCTGCTGTGACTAACATGTCTACAGTCTCTATGGGTGGGATGGGGCCAGAGTTCCATGCTGCTGTGACTAACATGTCTACATATCTATGGGTGGGATGGGGCCAGAATCCCATGCTGCTGTGACTAACATGTCTACATATCTATGGGTGGGATGGGGCCAGAATCCCATGCTGCTGTGACTAACATGTCTACAGTCTCTATGGGTGGGACGGGGCCCAGAATCCCATGCTGCTGTGACTAACATGTCTACAGTCTCTATGGATGGGATGGGGCCAGAATCCCATGCTGCTGTGACTAACATGTCTACATATCTATGGGTGGGATGGGGCCAGAGTTCCATGCTGCTGTGACTAACATGTCTACATATCTATGGGTGGGATGGGGCCAGAGTTCCATGCTGCTGTGACTAACATGTCTACATATCTATGAGTGGGATGGGACCAGAATCCCATGCTGCTGTGACTACCATGTCTACATATCTATGGGTGGGATGGGGCCAGAATCCCATGCTGCTGTGACTAACATGTCTACAGTCTCTATGGGTGGGACGGGGCCCAGAATCCCATGCTGCTGTGACTAACATGTCTACAGTCTCTATGGGTGGGATGGGGCCAGAGTTCCATGCTGCTGTGACTAACATGTCTACATATCTATGGGTGGGATGGGGCCAGAATCCCATGCTGCTGTGACTAACATGTCTACATATCTATGGGTGGGATGGGGCCAGAATCCCATGCTGCTGTGACTAACATGTCTACAGTCTCTATGGGTGGGACGGGGCCCAGAATCCCATGCTGCTGTGACTAACATGTCTACAGTCTCTATGGATGGGATGGGGCCAGAATCCCATGCTGCTGTGACTAACATGTCTACATATCTATGGGTGGGATGGGGCCAGAGTTCCATGCTGCTGTGACTAACATGTCTACATATCTATGGGTGGGATGGGGCCAGAGTTCCATGCTGCTGTGACTAACATGTCTACATATCTATGGGTGGGATGGGGCCAGAGTTCCATGCTGCTGTGACTAACATGTCTACATATCTATGGGTGGGATGGGGCCAGAGTTCCATGCTGCTGTGACTAACATGTCTACATATCTATGGGTGGGATGGGGCTCTGGTCAAAGTGCACTATATAGGGAATATGGACACAGCCTCATTGAGGGTAATGGGATTTTAACATGTCAGGATGTCAGATTCATGTCTGCTCTGAGGGACAGCACCTGCTGTAGGAGCTCAGACAAGACTGATCCTATTACCACAACTGGTGCTCTGTGGTTAGATGCCAGCCATGTCATAGTGTGTGTGTGTGTGTGGGGGGGGGGGGGGGGGGGGGCGGGGCGGGGCTAAACAGGATTGATAGACCCTTATCCACTTGGCTCCAACCATAACCAATTCTTCCATCAAGTTCATTCAATTTGCCATGCAGTCAAAAACTTCCAGCTTGTTTCAGCTGTCATATCAGAGACACTTCTGTACTGGGGTAGTCCCAAATGGCACCCTGTTCCCTATATAGTGCACTGTTAGGTTGAGAACATAAAGACACACTTCCATTTCTCTGCAAGTTAATTGACAATAATTTATTCTTCTGCTTCTTCTTCTATTTTTTTGTAGTGCACTATGTAGGGAATAGGGTGCCAAATGAGACAAATACATTTCAGCTCTTATATCAGAGGCACTTCTGTATACTGTGCGTACTGCATACACAACAGTATGTATGTCAAGGGTCAACATAGCGGTTAAACAACAATAGAACATTTAGGTTGATCCCTCCAACTCCCCTGACTGTCCCCTGAAGGGTTTATACAACAGCCACAACAACAATATTGAAGCTAAAACAGGGACAGACCACACACTATTTTCTGCCTCTTACAGTAGTGGTCCATCCCGTACTCTAACCCTGTGTGCAGAGAGAGCAGGCAAACACAGCCTGCGCCCCAAATGAAACCCTATTTCCTACATAGTGCACTACTTTTGACCAGGGCCCACAGGGCTCTATACAGTATAGGGAATATGGTACCACTTGGGATGCAAACACAGTCAAGAGGAATCTTCTGTATGGTGAATTCAAACTGGAACGTTTTATAACACGCTAGTCATCAGTACTTCTTTGTTTGAGCTTGTTTGTTAGGGTTTGAAATATGAACGAGAAGTCTGATTTGGCTGATGTGAAACTGAGCTAAAGAGGGTTGTCATGTAATGTTAGGAGAGAGAGAAGGGTAGCTACAGTAATAACCTTCACAGCAGTAGCAAGGCTGGAGCCACGGCACCCTAACCTAATCCACTCTACAGTACAGTACGCTGCTGCCTCTAGACAGACACTGATTGGCTGTTATGGACTGTTGGGGCTACTGAATTCATTTCGTTTTTCTCTCTCAGACTTTACTGAAGAGATATAATGATACATTCTATCTAGAAATACTGTATGACCTGCTTGGTTGTAGTAAAACAGCAATTGATGTAAACAGTGTTCTGATGAAACAGGATGCAGTAAATAGGCCAGGATAATAGGCCAGGATAAAAGGCCAGAATAAAAGGCCAGGATAATAGGCCAGGATAATAGGCCAGGATAAAAGGGCCATTTGAAGAAGAAAGAAAACAGAAAGAGGTAAATGGTTATAACCATAAGGGACCATAGGACATTTCATTATTTGTATTAAATTCAACATTATGTTTTAAAATGTTTATTAAAGCATTGGCTGTATGTTTTGACAGATCATACCGTAGGACATGCAACAGTCTCATGTTAATCCTCCAGATAACAATGAAATCATGAGAGCTGCTAATATGATCTTCTACTCAAATACTCATAAGGTATTCAATACATTGTCCAGATTTTTTTACTTTAATATAACCAGGTAAAAACCCTTGAGTTTTAAAACCTCTTTTGGGAAGGGCCAGTGAGCACACACAGCACATCAAAACACAACACATCAAAACACAGCACAACAAAACACAACACATCAAAACACAACACATCAAAACACAGCACATCAAAACACAGCACATCAAAACAATTAAAATGGTAAATTATTATTATTATAAAAAAGCATGATAAATTGATGTGAGAGAATTAGATGGGTCAAATGTAAACCAACATGATTGTTGTGCCATTGCCACCGACCGTACAGAGCAGTGGGACTCTGACCATTTTCTCGCCCCAGATTTATTACAGGACTTACTCTGCTGACTGTATGAGTTTTTCCATTTTCAAAGTCAAAGCTTATTGAGCTCGATTGCTTATTCAAATGTAATAAATGAACATAATAGTACCAGGCAAAGGTTTGGACACATTTACTCATTCAAGGGTTTTTCTTTATTTTTACTATTTTCTACATTGTAGAATAATAGTGAAGACATCAAAACTATGAAATAACACATGGAATCATGTTGTAAACAAAAGTGTTAAACCAATCAAAAAGTAGCCACCCTTTGCCTTGATGACAGCTTTGCACACTCTTGGCATTCTCTCAACCAGCTTCACCTGGAATGCTGAGCACTTGTTGGCTGCTTTTCCTTCACTCTGCAGTCCAACTCATCCCAAAACATCTCAATTGGGTTGAAGTCAGGTGATTGTGGAGGCCATGTCATCTGATGCAGCACTCCATCACTCTCCTTATTTGGTCAAATAGCCCTTACACAGCCTGGAGGTGTGTTGGGTTATTGTCCTGTTGAAAAACAAATGATAGTCCCACTAAGCGCTGCACAATGTGATGGTAGCCGTGCTGGTTAAGTTTGCCTTGAATTCTAAATAAATCACTGACAGTGTCACCAGCAAAGCACCCCCACACCTCTTCCTCCATGTGTCACGGTGGGAACCACACATGCTGAGATCATCCGTTCACCTACTCTGCGTCTCACAAAGAGACAGCGGTTGGAACCAAAAATCGCAAATTTGGACTCATCCGACCAAAGGACAGATTTCCACCGGTCTAATGTCCATTGCTCGTGTTTCTTGGCCCAAGCAAGTCTCTTCTTCTTATTGGTGTCCTTTAGTAGGGGTTTCTGTGCAGCAATTCGACCATGAATGCCTGATTCATGCAGTTTCCTCTGAACAGTTGATGTTGAGATGTGTCTGTTACTTGAACTCTGTGAAGCATTTATTTGGGCTGCAATTCCTGAGGCTGGTAACTCTAATGAACTTATCCTCTGCAGCAGAGGTAACTCTGGGTCTTCCTTTCCTGTGGCTGTCCTCATGAGAGCCAGTTTCATGCTTGATGGTTTTTGCAACTGCACTTGAAGAAACTTTTAAAGTTCTTTACATTTTCCAGATTGACTGACCATGTCTTAAAGTAATGATGGACTGTCGTTTCTCTTTGCTTATTTGAGCTGTTCTTGCCATAATATAGACTTGGTCTTTTACCAAATAGGACTATCTTCTGTATACCACCCCTACCTTGTCATAACACAACTGATTGGCTCAAAAGCATTAAGGAAAGAAATTCCACAAATTAACTTTTGACAAGGCACACCTGTTAATTGAAATGCATTCCAGGTGACTACCTCATGAAGCTGGTTGAGAGAATGCCAAGTGTGCAAAGCTGTCATCAAGACAAAGGGTGGCTACTTTGAAGAATCAAAAAAATATATTTTGATTTGTTTAACACATTTTTGGTTACTACATGATTCCATGTGTTATTTCATAGTTTTGATGTTTTCACTATTATTCTACAATGTAGAAAATAGTAAAAATAAAGAAACCCCTGAAACGAGTAGGTGTGTCCAAAATGTTACTGGTACTGTATGCTTTGATCTACATCTTCAGAAATGCAAAACACAAGTCATCAAGCTGTACAGTAGCCTAGCCCAAAGGCCGGCAGAAGGCGTTATTGAGTCTTTTTCACCTTTCCATCCAAACGCATTATATTCGTATCCCTCGTGGACTGGTTCGTACCTGAAACATTCTCCATTCAGTTTACATAGGCTTCCATTTCCTCTTTAACTTTATTTAATTGCGAGAAGGTGAACATTTTGGGAAAACATTAGTATTTTTCTTATGAGACAATTTTCCACCACAACGCTAGTGACTAAACGCTAATCCCGG
The DNA here is from genome assembly GCA_023634145.1 of Thymallus thymallus. Classification (NCBI taxonomy): domain Eukaryota; kingdom Metazoa; phylum Chordata; class Actinopteri; order Salmoniformes; family Salmonidae; genus Thymallus; species Thymallus thymallus. The sequence goes on along the minus strand of CM042385.1, from coordinate 3,689,865 downwards.
ATGTTGTGTATCGTGTTCAGCCAATCAGGTTGAACTATCAGACAAGAGGTTCCGTTTATTTGACGCGTTTCTTTTAGCATTAGTGGAAACCAAGACTGTTCTCAGGGCAGACCTGCTTGTAGATAGATATATTTGAGTCGCGTCGGGGAGAATTTTAGCTAACCCTAGCCATTTCCTTAACCTGTAACTAATTCTCCTAACCTGCTGCGTAAATTCTCCTAACATGTTACGAAAAGTAACTTCTGCTAGTCAAAACCCGCAGACCCGCCCTGAGAATAGTCTTCGTTCCCACTAATGTGATACAGGTAATGTGTGAAAAAACAGACGGGCTGAACACAACCTCCGTGAATAGCATTTAGACACTAGTATGATGGTGGAAAATTGTTTCATAAGGAAAGTATGCATATTTTCAGTTTTTTTTACGTCGCCTTCTCGCCATTAAATAAAGTTAAGGGGGAAATGGATGGAGAATTCACAGCCTGAATGGAGAATGTTATAGGTAGGAACTGGCCCACGAGGGATACGAATGTAGCCTATTGCCGGCTGCATAATGCTTTTGGACGGTAAAATGAAAACTACTCAATATCGCCAGCTGCCGGCCTTAAAGCTAACAGTAGCCTGCGCTTCAGAGTCAGACAACGGGGCTTTCGTCCAATAAATGGCACATCATGACAAACCACACATTCCAATGGCACGGGATGATAACAGCCAGCTATTGAGTCATTCTATTATATTCTATTGATCATTGGAATCAGCGGTTATCCATAATTGCCACTGTTAATCAAATGACAGTGCGTAATGGCGCAAATCATTATCCCACGTAGCATCCACGTGCATTAGGGTTATGGTTTGTTTCGTCTATAGGCTACGGTAGGCTATGTCTCAATACCGACCGCAGCCAAACCATCAACAACCGATCAACACAATGCTTCGATTGCCAAAACAAACACTGGATCCAGCGGAACTTTAGGACATCTATTAACAATATAAAATAATACAATAGGAGACAAAGTTCTATTCCGATCGGTCTATTTAAAGTTATAATGCATTCCGGTTAAGATTATTTCAATAACAGCCAGCATACCTCTGACAGTCTATTCACTCTGATTGTATAAACTCTTTCCACTGATTCAGATCCTCTATCACACAAAGCGAATGACTAACCCAAACAGGAGACGGTTATGCAGTGATTTCCCAATAATAGCTAAAGTAGCCTACTTTCTTCTCCCAGTTCAATTCTCAGACTCGCGTTTCCCCACCAAGCACTGCAGAAAAAACCTGAAACCGACCAACACTCACTGAGACAGCGCGATGGGAGGGGTTAGAGGCACCTACCAGCTTTATATGCCCAACATAATTTTCTTCTGTCATCTTGAAATAGTCGAAAACGAAGTTAAGAAACACTTGGGTCAAACAGAATGGAAGATCCACGGTTATGTGACACAAACAGCGTTGCAATGTTCTGTTCCGCACGCTCTCGACGCAAGCAGCGGCGAACCTCCCTGGCCGCGCGACCACTCGCCGTCCGTGAAAGCTCACAGGCTTGAATATTTAACTTTCGAAAAATGAGAGAGCTGCTAAGAGAGAGAAGAGGCAGACAATCACAGGAAAGCGGCTCCTCCTACCAATACAATGCGAAAAGTCTAAGCGCCAGATCTGATCTACAAGCGCAGAGCAGCGCAGGCAGGCGGGCTGCTTACTAGCCTGCATACACTGAGCAGTAGAGAGATTCATTATAACGAAGCCTTTACCGCCCCCCTCCCCATCGCTGTAAATATCAAGTTCATGGAATTGATGGGATCGTTAATGACAATGGAATTCCCTCGTCCTTTAATGACGATAATAGTTATAGAGCAAGCTACTCACCCTAATTCTCGTGTTAACTCAACTGTGTGACGCAATGAAAGGTAATACTTTGTTGAAGCTTAAGGCAGTTACATATATAACCTCCTGTTGACTCATGTATATGATTATGAGCTTGTTAAATAAATTGTTTAGAATATAATATAGCCTATATTATTATACTAATAATAGAATATACAATAAGTTAATATTTGGGGGATGTAAGTGTTACCTTAAAAATAATACATTCCAGAAAATTGCCCAAATATACCCCCTTCTGTATATTGAGGGTCTCTGTGTCTGTACTTTGTCCACATGTCTACTCTACAAAGTGAGAGTTTAAACAATGTAAGTGATTAGGTCACCACTGTTTTCTAGCACAGTGCTCAATGAGTCTAAAAAGCTGCAAGTCCTGCCTCTTTTCGACTCAACTATGAGAGAATTAACACAGTCACACTCCAACGCACCCCAGTCACAATACAATACTGAGCTCTGGTTCCCATAGGCTCTGGGTTTGATAATGTGTCATTCTTCATAGGAAAAGCACTTGCACATCTGAGTTTGCTTGTTGCAGGTTCGTGGGAAAAAGTCGGTGATGTCTTAAATGCTCTGACGAAGGCCAAGAGGCAGATATAGGTCTACTAAAGCTGAACTAGACAGTGATACTGGCAACAGGTCTACTAAAGCTGAACTAGACAGTGATACTGGCAACAGGTCTACTAAAGCTGAACTAGACAGTGATACTGGGAACAGGTCTACTAAAGCTGAACTAGACAGTGATACTGACAACAGGTTTATTAAAGGTCTACTAAAACTAGACAGTGATATTGCATCTCCATCCCAAAGCCCTTGCTTGGAAGTGTACTTCGCCAGACTGCCATGAACCTTGCCCTCATCCAGGCCAAGGTGGCGAGACACGGTAGTGATGACACCATAGGCCTTGTTGATCTCTGCACCAGACTGGATGCTCTTGCCAGCATACTTGGGGTCCAACATGTACGCTGCAGCGTGTATGGGCTTCAGGCAGATGTCTTCACGCTTTTTGATATATTTCAGAACTGCAGTTTCCTCTGCTTGGAGCAACAGTGAAGTGGACAGGGCAGTATGGATTTCTTCTCTTACATCTGAAAGCAGAGTCTGAACATCAGACAGGATGGCATTGTCTCCCTCAATCTGTGGAACGGCTACTGCTATAGGTTTCAGGAGTTTCAGGCTGCTTACCACTCTCTCCCAAAATACATCATCCAGGAGGATCCTCTTGATGGGGCTGTCCATATCGGCAGACTGTGATATGGCCATTTCTTGGAGAGACTCCTTCCCCTCCAGGAGATTGTCAAACATGATGACAACACCACCCCAACAGGTGTTGCTGGGCAGCTTCAATGTGATGCTCTTTTTCTTTTCACTTTAGCTTGGTGAGGTAAATTGCTGCTATAACTTGATGACCCTTCACATACCAAACCATTTCCTTGGCTCTCTTGTAGATTGCATCCATTGTTTTCAGTGCCATGATGTCCTTGAGGAGCAGATTCAATGCTTGAGCAGCACAGCCAATGGGTGTGATGTGAGGGTAGGACTCCTCCACTTTAGACCAAGTAGCCTTCATGTTCGCAGCATTGTCTGTCACCAGTGCAAATTCCTTCTGTGGTCCAAGGTCAATGACGACTGCCTTCAGCTCATCTGCAATGTAGAGAATGGTGTGTCTGTTGTCCCTTGTGTCTGTGCTCTTGTAGAATACTGGTTGAGGGGTGGAGATGATGTAGTTAATTATTCCTTGCCCACGAACATTCAACCACCCATCAGAGATGATTGCAATACAGTCTGCTTTCTCTATGATTTGCTTGACCTTCACTTCAACTCTGTTGAACTCTGCATCCAGCAAATGAGTAGATAAAGCATGTCTGGTTGGAGGGGTGTATGCTTTGCAAAGAACATTCAGAAATCTCTTCCAATACACATTGCCTGTGAGCATCAGAGGTGAACCAGTTGCATACACAGCTCGAGCAAGACATTCATCAGCATTTCTCTGACTACGTTCCTCCATTGAGTAAAAAAAAACGTCTGATTCCAGGAGGACCATGAGCTGTTGCTATCGATAAGGTGTCTGATTCATCATTTTCACCTCGAATAGAAGTAGAGGGACTTTTGTCAGAGGTTGCTTGTTGTGAGCGCTGAGGGAACATTATGCACTTGGCCAGATGATTCTGCATCTTTGTGTCACTCTTCACATATGATCTGGCACAGTATTTGCAAATGCACACAGCTTTTCCTTCTACATTAACTGCAGTGAAATGTCTCCACACATCAGATAGTGCCTGTGGCATTTTCCAGTTAAGATTAGAAAAAAAAATGAGTAAAGAAAACCCAAATACAATTCCATGTACAGATGAATAGTTAAGCAGTTAGATTAAACAACTCCTTTATAAGACACATGTTTTAAAATGAAACATGTATGGAAACAGGTGAATTTACACTCCTCAGTTAGCAGGCTAAAAGCTAAAACCCACATGGTAGCAAAAACTAACTAGCAGAAATTATTAACAACTTAGAAATTATTTAAACACACTTTGCTGTAGGCTACTATTTACTAGTTAACAAAAAATCATGTATGTCACATAAAATATATTCAACCCACCCAGTATTGTAATCAAAACTTACCAGAAAGCATGTAGTCCTTATATCAGACAGTGTAGTAGTGTGGGCTCAATAGCATCTCATTAGTGTGCAAGATCTTGAGAATCAGCTGTACATGTGATGGAAGAGTGCACTGCACATGTGATGGAAGAATGCACTGTGCATGCAGAGGGTTGAATTGGGGATAGTTTAACCAAAATATGCCACAAGACCTAGAATTGCCTTATGTGTATCCCACAAAAAAAGGTTCACTGTTATTACTGCAGTGTGAAAGAAGCCGTAGAAGCGCCATCTATGCAGCATTTCCTGAAGTACAGGTGTTTTCTCACAGGGTGCCATTTGGGATGCAGTCCTTCTATTCTTCTCAGTGGCAGTAGCATGGCTGATATGAGGATGAGGGCTGCCTGGTCGCTTACATAACAAATCACCATCAACACTACACCAGCACACACAGGGATCCATCAACACTACACCAGCACACACAGGGATCCATCAACACTACACCAGCACACACAGGGATCCATCAACACTACACCAGCACACACAGGGATCCATCAACACTACACCAGCACACACAGGGATCCATCAACACTACACCGGCACACACAGGGATCCATCAACACTACACCAGCACACACAGGGATCCATCAACACTACACCAGCACACACAGGGGGCCACACAACATACCAACAGTACGTATGACCTCTTGAGCTGACATCAAACCTAGTACTAGGCTGTTTATACAACAACAACAGATATGGAAGCGCCTGGGCCTTGTGAGTTGTCTGGTGTATGTTTGTCCGTGTTCGACAGAGGGGGCCAACACTACAGTGAAAGTCATGGAACTACTGCCCTGAAAAAGGTTATACATATATTTTTTTACAATTAGTCATAACTTCATAATACATTTTACAGTATACAACAAATAATCCTTCATGTCATGAACCCTCTGTTTGAAACAATATTTGTAAAGGACTCAAAGGGTGAAAAGTGTTATCCATTGAAATGAATAATTTAGAAGAAAAAATATTATACTCAAGATTTTTATAGATTTTTTTAATGTATTGAAGCCAGTGCTGTGCCAATTCAGTAAGTCTCACACACATATGGACCAGTGCACTGTATTCTACAGCACCCAAGCCTTCTGTGGATATAAGGGCTTCCTAGTGTATTCATCATAGCCATCTCTATGTCTTTTATCTGGAATTGACAACATAGGAGAACATCACCCCAAGGCTGTCGGCTCAAGTTGCAACACTTGACAAAGAATAATTTGACACAAACAGTAAGATCTAGTCAGAGAAGCCTCAGGAGGCTAGTACAGCTTTGTAATATTTAAATGTATAATCAAGTTCAACAAAGACTATCTTTTATACAAAGACTGAACCCTCTGAATGGTGGAGCCATCTGTGAAATGTCTTTACAGTACATTCCATGAAAAACACTTCTTAAACACTTAGGCTCCATCAGCAACAGACAGGCTTGTCTGTCTGGCTCTGGTCAAAAGTGGTGTGCTAAATTGGTATAGGTTGCTATTTGGGATTCGGCCAGACAGACATGCTCCCTTGCTCCCTGACTGACTGAATTATGCAGCCTGCTTTGGGACAGCCCAAATGTCAGGGACTCCCTGCCTGCACCCCTCCCACCCCCTGCACCTCCTGTCTTAAGAGAATGCCCCATTAAATCATAGTGCAGTCTGCTACAGTCTGTCTGCCCCTTGGCCCACAACCAAGTAAGCATACTTACTGTACTATAGAGCTTAGCAGCAGTGACTGGCTGCACATCTATTCACGTCTGCACCGTCATGTTACCAGACGTTACTAAATAGTAGGCTAAAGTGAAACACATTCTTTCTCGCTTCCATATTTGAAACCGATAAGGAGGACGAATGAAAAACATGACTGAAGGTATTTTGGAAATATTATATCTTAACAAGTCATGACAAAAGCTAGCACTGACCGTATGCTCCGTAAAATGAATACAATGGAGCTCTTATGGGAAGGATTTGCTCTGTAGAAAGCATTGAGAAGAATCTGTCCACTGTCAGAGCTAAATTCTACATACAATCAAGATATGTGTTTTATCAGGCGCTATTCTGTCCACTGTCAGAGCTAAATTCTACATACAATCAAGATATGTGTTTTATCAGGCGCTATTCTGTCCACTGTCAGAGCTAAATTCTACATACAATCAAGATATGTGTTTTATCTGGCGCTATTCTGTCCACTGTCAGAGCTAAATTCTACATACAATCAAGATATGTGTTTTATCTGGCGCTATTCTGTCCACTGTCAGAGCTAAATTCTACATACAATCAAGATATGTGTTTTATCTGGCGCGATTCTGTCCACTGTCAGAGCTAAATTCTACATACAATCAAGATATGTGTTTTATCTGGCGCTATTCTGTCCACTGTCAGAGCTAAATTCTACATACAATCAAGATATGTGTTTTATCTGGCGCTATTCTGTCCACTGTCAGAGCTAAATTCTACATACAATCAAGATATGTGTTTTATCTGGCGCTATTCTGTCCACTGTCAGAGCTAAATTCTACATACAATCAAGATATGTGTTTTATCTGGCGCTATTCTGTCCACTGTCAGAGCTAAATTCTACATACAATCAAGATATGTGTTTTATCTGGCGCTATTCTGTCCACTGTCAGAGCTAAATTCTACATACAATCAAGATATGTGTTTTATCTGGCGCGATTCTGGCTGTAACGTTTTGGAACAGAATGCAATAAAGAATGGAGTCTGAGTGCCTCCCAAATGGCACCCTATTCCTTACTACATAGTGCACTCCTTTTTTTTCATAACAGTGAACAGGTATAGAGCAGAACACACAGGGATCCCCTACCAGATCAAACCCACCCCAACCCCCCATGCTCTAACAGAGCCCCACCCCAACCCCCATGCTCTAACAGAGCCCCACCCCAACCCCCCATGCTCTAACAGAACACACAGGGATCCCCTACCAGATCAAACCCACCCCAACCCCCCCATGCTCTAACAGAACACACAGGGATCCCCTACCAGATCAAACCCACCCCAACCCCCCCATGCTCTAACAGAACACACAGGGATCCCCTACCAGATCAAACCCACCCCAACCCCCCCATGCTCTAACAGAACACACAGGGATCCCCTACCAGATCAAACCCACCCCAACCCCCCATGCTCTAACAGAGCCCCACCCCAACCCCCATGCTCTAACAGAGCCCCACCCCAACCCTCCATGCTCTAACAGAGCCCCACCCCAACCCCCCATGCTCTAACAGAGCCCCACCCCAACCCCCCATGCACTAACAGAGCCCCACCCAACCCCCATGCTCTAACAGAGCCCCACCCCAACCCCCATGCTCTAACAGAGCCCCACCCCAAAACCATGCTCTAACAGAGCCCCACCCCAACCCCCATGCTCTAACAGAGCCCCACCCCAACCCTCCATGCTCTAACAGAGCCCCACCCCAACCCCCCATGCTCTAACAGAGCCCCACCCCAACCCCCCATGCACTAACAGAGCCCCACCCAACCCCCATGCTCTAACAGAGCCCCACCCCAACCCCCATGCTCTAACAGAGCCCCACCCCAACCCCCATGCTCTAACAGAGCCCCACCCCAACCCCTGTGCTCTAACAGAGCCCCACCCCAACCCCCCATGCTCTAACAGAACACACAGGGATCTCCTACCAGATCAAACCCACCCCAACCCCCCCATGCTTTAACAGAACACACAAGGATGCCCTACCAGATCAAACCCACCCCAACCCCCCCATGCTCTAACAGAACACACAGGGATCCCTTACCAGATCAAACCCACTCCAACCCCCCAGGCTCTAACATAGCCCCACCCCAACCCCCCATGCTCTAACAGAGCCCCACCCCAACCCTCCATGCTCTAACAGAGCCCCACCCCAACCCCTGTGCTCTAACAGAGCCCCACCCCAACCCCCATGCTCTAACAGAGCCCCACCCCAACCCCCCATGCACTAACAGAGCCCTACCCCAACCCCCCATGCTCTAACAGAGCCCCACCCCAACCCCCCATGCACTAACAGAGCCCCACCCCAACCCCCCATGCTTTAACATAGTCCCACCCCAACCCCCCATGCTCTAACAGAGCCCCACCCCAACCCTCCTTCAGTCTGTGACTGAACGTGCTCCTCTGCATCATAACCGTGGCATGCAGAGGGTGGATGACGTTGTCCATGATGGCTAGCAGTTTGGCCAGGATCCTTCTCTCCGCCACCTCCTCTAGAGTGTCAAGGTTAATCCCCAGAACAGAGCTAGCCTTCCTGATCAGCATCACCAGCCTTTATGTTGGCGCCCCAGCACACCACTGCAAAAAAGACTGGTAGAAAGTATGCAGTAGTTTACTGCACACATTGAAGGACCTAAGCCTCCTCAGAAAGTAGAGTCGGCTCTGGCCCTTTTTGTACAGTGCCCCGGTGTTACCAGCCCATTCCAGCCTGCTGTCCATATGGAATCCCAGGAACTTGTATGAACCAACCATTTCCACATCCATCCCCTGTATAGCGACTGCAGTCGGTTGGGCCTTGGTTCTCCTGAAGTCCACAACCATCTCCTTTGTTGGTTGTGGACTTCAGGAGAACCAAGGCCCAACCGACTGCAGTTCATTTTAATACGTTCATTTTAACAGTGTTAATTTTTCCACCCAAAGAAAGAGAAAGTAAATCCCAGCATTCAAGATCCTGTTTCAGGTGGAGTATCAAGGGAGGGGAATTGGCTTTATAGAGATCTTTGAAATTGTATGTGACCCAAACTCCTAAATATTTCAATTGCTGTATAGTGACCTCTTCGAATACATTTGATTGTTGTGTTACTACGTATTGCTATTGCTAAAGTCTTGATTGTGATGGCAAACAGCTGAGGGGATAGAGGACAACCCTGTCTTGTCTCCATTGAAGTTGGAAATAGGATGAAAGGATAGTATTTGTGCGCACTGCAGTCATAGGGGAGGAGCAAAGGACTTTGATCCAGGACATAAAATTGGGACCGAATCCAAATTGTTTGAGAGTATAAAATAGATAATCCCACTCCACCCGATCAATCCCCTTCTCAGCATCAAGTGATAACAATATCTCTGGAGTGTCAGACGAAGAGGGATTATAAAGTGTATTATAAAGACGTCTGGTGTTGATAAAAGAATCACGATTTTTAATGAAACCAGTTTGATCTGTACAGATAATGGAGGGAAGGATTTAAAACGGCAGGTAATCATCTTAGAAAGTATCTTTACATCGCAATTCAGTACAGAAATTGGCCTATATGAACCACACTCAATAGTTTTTTAAAATCCTTTTTCAGAATAAAAAGGTATTTGAACCCTTTGGAATTACCTGGATTTCTGCATAAATTGGTAATAAAATTTGATCTGATATTCATATAATTCACAATATATTTTTTTTCCTTTTTCAGATTAAGTGAAATACATGCTTGTCTCATTGTTGAGGGTAAAGAGTTTGAGTAGAATGATTCCTATATGTAAGACATATGGCATGTCCCACGCAAAGATATCCACACGTAATGTGCTTGTAGTGGGGAACACTAAATGTATTGAGTAGAGGGCCCTGCTGAAATAGTTAAGGATTCAAAACAAGTTGTGCATACTAATGAAGAAATACTTATTTACAACCCAAACTAGGCTGTTTTAAAAGGAAGTATAAAACATTCTTACAGCAATACCACTAAGTTAGCAGCAACGTCTTTAAAAAAAAATGACATAACCTAATAATAGAACTGTGCTTTAGCTATCCTGGATACGGTATACGGATACCATGGAGAAATAGAAATTAGCAGCATCATGGTAATAAAATAAAACATAAAACAAAGGGAGAATTGACTCACCAGAGCTAAGGCACTATGCTACTTAATAATAACAACAACAACAACATCAACCGATGGTACCAGCAGAATTCACTAACGTTACCTAATAATAACAACATCAACTGGCACTCTATCCCCCATATAGTGCACTACGTTTGACCAGGGCCCAAGGGCACACTATATGGTGAATAGGGTGCCATTTGGGACAAGATTATGTAATGAGGTGAACTGTAATGTGATACCTGCATAACAGGGACATAATCACATAAAATGAGATCTATCATATCTACTTACTATATTTCATCTTAGTTTAGGAGACAATGACTCTCTGGAGATCCATTAGAAATGTAATTAAGTAACATATAGTGGTTTCTAAGAAAGAGGTAGAATAATATATATATATGGGGAGACTGAATACTCTTAAAGTGAGTAGTAATAATGTGAATAATCCAAATGCTGAGCTTCACTATGGAGTTCTAAGTCATTTTAGAGCTAAATGCTAACGCATCCGTAATCACCTAGACAGGCCAACAATAATATGACTACTAATCACCTAGACAGGCAAACAATAATATGTCTACTAATCACCTAGACAGGCCAACAATAATATGACTACTAATCACCTAGACAGGCCAACAATAATATGTCTACTAATCACCTAGACAGGCCAACAATAATATGACTACTAATCACCTAGACAGGCCAACAATAATATGTCTACTAATCACCTAGACAGGCCAACAATAATATGTCTACTAATCACCTAGACAGGCCAACAATAATATGACTACTAATCACCTAGACAGGCCAACAATAATATGACTACTAATCACCTAGACAGGCCAACAATAATATGACTACTAATCACCTAGACAGGCCAACAATAATATGACTACTAACCACCTAGACAGGCCAACAATAATATGACTACTAATCACCTAGACAGACCAACAATAATATGTCTACTAATCACCTAGACAGGCCAACAATAATATGACTACTAATCACCTAGACCGGCCAACAATAATATGACTACTAATCACCTAGACAGGCCAACAATAATATGACTACTAATCACCTAGACAGGCCAACAATAATATGACTACTAATCACCTAGACAGGCCAACAATAATATGACTACTAATCACCTAGACAGGCCAACAATAATATGACTACTAATCACCTAGACAGGCTAACAATAATATGTCTACTAATCACCTAGACAGGCCAACAATAATATGACTACTAATCACCTAGACAGGCCAACAATAATATGTCTACTAATCACCTAGACAGGCCAACAATAATATGTCTACTAATCACCTAGACAGGCCAACAATAATATGACTACTAATCACCTAGACAGGCCAACAATAATATGTCTACTAATCACCTAGACAGGCCAACAATAATATGACTACTAATCACCTAGACCGGCCAACAATAATATGACTACTAATCACCTAGACAGGCCAACAATAATATGACTACTAATCACCTAGACAGGCCAACAATAATATGACTACTAATCACCTAGACAGGCCAACAATAATATGACTACTAATCACCTAGACAGGCCAACAATAATATGACTACTAATCACCTAGACAGGCTAACAATAATATGTCTACTAATCACCTAGACAGGCCAACAATAATATGACTACTAATCACCTAGACAGGCCAACAATAATATGTCTACTAATCACCTAGACAGGCCAACAATAATATGTCTACTAATCACCTAGACAGGCCAACAATAATATGACTACTAATCACCTAGACAGGCCAACAATAATATGTCTACTAATCACCTAGACAGGCCAACAATAATATGACTACTAATCACCTAGACAGGCCAACAATAATATGTCTACTAATCACCTAGACAGGCCAACAATAATATGTCTACTAATCACCTAGACAGGCCAACAATAATATAACTACTAATCACCTAGACAGGCCAACAATAATATGTCTACTAATCACATAGACAGGCCAACAATAATATGACTACTAATCACCTAGACAGGCCAACAATAATATGACTACTAATCACCTAGACAGGCCAGCAATAATATGTCTACTAATCACCTAGACAGGCCAACAATAATATGTCTGGAATCAAAAAACAATGACCGGTTTATCCTTATCATTGTGCTCATGCTCTGCTTGAGTGGATCGTGAACTCTGTGTGTGTGTGTGTGTGTGTGTGTGTGTCCGTCCGTCCGTCCGTGTGTGTGTGGTTGTTAGCTGTCAGAAGGAATAGAATCATGGCCACATGTTTAACGGTGCAACAAGTCCTGTTCAGAGCTGTACCAGTCAGGACAGCAGTTAGCTGGAGAAGATGAGATAACCAACAGACAGAGCTGTACCAGTCAGGACAGCAGTTAGCTAGAGATAACCAACAGACAGAGCTGTACCAGTCAGGACAGCAGTTAGCTAGAGATAACCAACAGACAGAGCTGTACCAGTCAGGACAGCAGTTAGCTAGAGATAACCAACAGACAGAGCTGTACCAGTCAGGACAGCAGTTAGCTAAGGATAACCAACAGACAGAGCTGTACCAGTCAGGACAGCAGTTAGCTAAGGATAACCAACAGACAGAGCTGTACCAGTCAGGACAGCAGTTAGCTAGAGATAAGTGCCCGTCGTCACATTACTTGACGACGGGCACTAGAGGTTTTCACACACTGAGCTACGTACTGTGGGAATCACTGACCTTTCAAATCTCCTAGACATGTAGGCTAGCTACTGCAGCGGAGGGTTAAAAACAGCATAAGAGCTCATTCTCATTCTATTTAATTAGGCATTTCAACAGTTAGAATGGTCTGTTTCTTCCTGTTTTAAACAGCATAACAGCGTCTCGGTCTTGAGGAAATAACAGGTCTGTCATTTAGTATTAAAGCCTATTAAATAAGCTTAACCTACCTTATCTCTGTAAGACTGGATCAATAGTTAAATAAAGGTTAAATAAAAATAAATAAATAAATACCACACTCTGCTTAAAGAGATTCTCCGGTACTTTTTTAGCCAGTAGTTCTGAAAGTAGCGCTCACAAGCCAAAAGTGGTCCCCGAAAATTGCGAACTATGTCACATACTGTATATGCAGATATGTGCACCGATCATTTCTCTCTCTCCTGCTCTGCTGTGGGTGCATCATGTGCATCTTGCTAGCTATCGCTCAAATGGCAAAGGGCTGAAGCTCATTGGTTGAACTCTAATTGCTAGGGGGCTGGCCCATGTGGGAGGAAAACTAGGGAAAACAGAGCAGAATGATTATTATTTTGAACTGATGCCACCTTGTTTTGCATTTGAAGTGTCAAAGAAGAAGAAAGCTTGTTTATGGCGACTGTAATATCACTTTCACGCTTAGGATTGTCAATTAATTCCAAAGCAATAATTTTCAATTAGAAATAATCCTATAATTTGGATGATAACTGTTGTTGTATTCTGTTCTGTGTGGTCTGGAATGGGTTGGAAACCAGCTTTAGAAGCAGAGGCTTGGTGTACCTTCAACGAAATGAGATGTAACACACGCACACGCACACGCACACATGCACACACACACACATACCGGCTGTACTTTGAGCTGAGCAGAGGGCACATATCTCCCACCGTGACTAAGCCAATCTCATTTAAATTAGAAACTTGTTGTCAGCATGTCCTATTGATTATTTCAGAGGGAAAAACACTTGGAACACAGCTCATAGCCACTATCACACTGTTATTAAATGTTTAGCGCTAACTTAATTGGAGCAGTTTTCCAACTTCAAAATAAATGAAAAGTGTCAAAATGAATGTGAATATCAGAGGAAAGTAGTATTCTGTTCTCAAGCTGAATCAGAGTGACTACAAGAATATTAATGAAAATACCAAAGACGTCTGTTGTGCCTCTGCACCTGAGCAATGAATGATTAGCTCCAGACACAAACAATTCTATGTGTATATGGAATCAGACACACTCATACATACATTAACTGACTTGAACTGGACCAAGATGACAATATACAGGCAGAAAAGAAAATGACAACAGAAGTATCAATCATGAAAAAGCACAGCAACCTCCTCCTCCGACTGTAGCAACCTGACTGCCTGGACTACACACACTTTGATCACATTACATGCTTGGGTTCCACTACTTCTAAACTTCCGTTTGGAATAAATCTGGCACCTTTCGTCAGCATGGCAAGGAGTCTGTGTGTATGTGTGTGTGTGTGTGTGTGTGTGTGTGTTTCCACCCAGCCTACATCTGCATTGCTTGCTGTTTGGGGTTTTAGGCTGGGTGCCTGTATAAGCACTTTGTGAAATCTGCTGATGTAAAAAGGCCTTTATAAATACATTTGATTGATTGACCAAGCGGGGACAGCAGTAAGTCCTGGGAGTGAGCTGAGCAGCAGACAGCATCTTGAAGGAGTGTGTCATCTGGTACATCTGGTACTACCTGTGCAAGCTGCAGGGTGTCCCAAATTACACCCTCTTCCCTATACACTCTTAGAAAAAAAGGTACTATCTAGCCCTATGGTTTCCTAACAGGTCCGTCGGTTGTCCCCATAGAAGAGACCCTTTTGGTTCCAGGTTAAACCCCTTTTGGTTCCAAGTAGAACTGTTTTGGGTTCCATGTAGAACCCTTTACACAAAGGGTTTCCCAAAATGGTTCTACCTGGAAGCAAAAAGGGTTTCATCTGGACTCAAAAGGGTCTCTTCTATGGGGACAACCGACGGACCTGTTAGGAAACCATAGGGCTCTGGTCAAAAGTATTGCACTGTATAGGGAATAAGTTTCCATTTGGGATGGATCCCAGGTTTCTTAGTCTGTCAGAAGGTTTACATCAAAAGGCACAAAGTACTCAGTACTCAAGCAGACGGGGACTAGGGCAGTTATGGTGGCCGTATTACCGCCACACCGGGAGTCACGAGTCATGACCACAGTCAAATTCCACGTGACCGTTAAGTCATGGTAACTAGGCTTCTCCAAGCTCTGATGCTGCTGATGGTCATTAGTAGCCAACCAAACTTGCTAATTGCCTGGTACTCAGCACTCTATTGTCCCTCTAATCACTCTGACAACAATGCAAATGTAATCGAAAAACAAATAAAACTCTTCATGAGAGCCCATGAGCTCATGCTGCGCAACATTTCTAGAGGCTATGCAATTGCTGGCCTCTACTAAAAAGAGGAGGAGCCCATCAGCTTTCTATAGGCTAGGCCTACTATATTTATTTCTCAACATTCCTAATAGTAAGCACATTGCTGCGCTTTACAACAGAGTATAGCCCACCTGGCTGGCATGAAAATGAACCACGAGAAAAGCATCCTCCATAGATTACTGATGTATTGTTTTTCCCATGCCCCTTTTCCGAGACAGGTGCATGATGATGGTCCATTTTAAATCAAAACTAATTACACAGATATATTATTTAGTATATGTAAAGACAAGATTAAATCAACAAAAATCTGATGGGTGACAATATTATCACTTGGGAATAGTGTATAATCACTTGTCAAATCATAGTCGCACACCTCATGTAGCCCATAGGCCTATACAGTACATTTAAAAAGTATTCAGACACCTTCATATTTTTCACATTTTGTTACGTTACAGTCATATTCTAAAATGGATAAAATAAAATAAAATCTACACACAATATCCCATAATGACAAAACAAATATCGTTTTTTATACATTTTAGCAAATTTATTAAAATCAAAAAACCTGAAATACCCTATTTACATAAGTATTCAGACCCTTTGCTATGAGACTCAAAATTGAGCTTAGGTGCATCCTGTTTCCATTGCTCATCCTTGAGATGTTTCTACAATTGCTTACCTGTGGTAAATTCAATTGATTGGACATGATTTGGAAAGGGACACACCTGTCTACAGTCGTGGCCAAAGGTTTTGAGGATGACACAAGTATTGGTCTCCACAAAATTTGCTGCCTCAGTGTTGATGATGGCAATTTGCATATACTCCAGAATGTCATGAAGAGTGATCAGATGAATTGCAATTAATTGCAAAGTCCCTCTTTGCCATAAAAATGTACTTAATCCCCCAACAACATTTCCACTGCAGAAAAGGACCAGCTGCCATCATGTCAGTGATTGTCTCGTTAACACAGGTGAGAGTGTTGACGAGGACAAGGCTGGAGATTCAATTGTTGTGAAGAAGGCATCAGGGTGCCCAAGAAAGTCCAGCAAGCGCCAGGACCGTCTCCTAAAGTTGATTCAGCTGCGGGATCAGGGCACCCCCAGTGCAGAGCTTGCTCAGGAATGGCAGCAGGCAGGTGTGAGTGCATCTGCACGCACAGTGAGGCGAATACTTTTGGAGGATGGCCTGGTGTCAAGAAGGGCAGCAAAGAAGCCACTTATCTCCAGGAAAAACATCAGGGACAGACTGATATTCTGCAAATGGTACAGGGATTGGACTACTGAGGACTGGGGTAGAGTCATTTTCTCTGATGAATCCTCTTTCCGATTGTTTGGGCCATCCGGAAAACACCTTGTCCGGAGAAGACAAGGTGAGCGCTATCATCAGTCCTGTGTCATGCCAACAGTAAAGCATCCTCAGACCATTCATGTGTGGGGTTGCTTCTCAGCCAAGGGAGTGGGCTCACTCACAATTTTGCCTAAGAACACAGCCATGGATAAAGAATGGTACCAACACATCCTCTGAGAGCAACTTCTCCCAACCATCCAAGAACAGTTTGGTGACAACCAATGCCTTTTCCAGCATGATGGAGCACCTTGCCATAAGGCAAAAGTGATAACTAAGTGGCTCGGGGAACAAAACATCGACTTTTTGGGTACATGGCAAGGAAACTCCCCAGACCTTAATCCCATTGAGAACTTGTGGTCGATCCTCAAGAGGCGGATAGACAAACAAAAACTCACAACTTCTGACAAACTCCAAGCATTGATTATGCAAGAATGGCCTGCCATCAGTCAGGATGTGGCCCAGAAGTTAATTGACAGCATGCCAGGGCGGATTGCAGAGATCTTGAAAAAGAAGGGTCAACACTGCAAATATTGACTCTTTGCATAAACTGAATGTCATTGTCAATGAAAGCCTTTGACACTTATGGAATACTTGTAATTATACTTCAGTGTACCATAGTAACTACTGACATAAAGATCTAAGAACACTGAAGAGGCAAACTTTGTGGAGACCAATATTCATTCTCAAAACTTTTGGCCACGACTGTATATAAGGTACCGCAGTTGACAGTGCATGTCAGTGCAAAAGCCAAGCCATGAGGTCAAAGGAATTGTCCATAGAGCTCTGAGAAAGTATTGTGTTGAGGCACAGATCTGGGGATTCCAAGCGTAATTTCTGGGGATGTTTTTCAGCAGCTGGGACTGGGAGAGTCAGGATCGAGGGAAAGAGGAAAGTACAGAGATCCTTAATGAATCAAAACAAATCAAATCAAATGTATTTATCAAGCCCTTTTTACATCAGCCGATGTCACAAATTGCTAGACAGAATCCCAGCCTAAAACCCCAAAAAGCAAGCAATGCAGATGGAGGAGCATGGTGGCTAGGAAAAACACCCTTGAGATTATAACAATTCATGGCCATTAAGGCCAGTTCTTTCTCCAAGATGTTCAAATGTTCATAGATGACCAGCAGGGTCAAATAATATTAATAGTAGTTGTAGAGGTTGCATCAGGTAAATACATCAGGAGTGAATGTCACTTGGCTTTTCAGTGTGATAGAGTGCAGGTGCGGTAGAGAGAGCGAGATGAAAACAGCAGGTCTGGGACAAGGTGGCACGTCCAATGAACAGGTCAGGGTTCCATAACCGCAGGCAGAAGAGTTGGAACCGGTGCAGCAGCACGACCAGGTGGTTCTGCAGTGGTTCTGTTAGAGAGAAGTCAGTAGGGAGGAACAGCTACTACAGTGGTTCTGTCCTTGGCCAAAGAAGAATTATCTCTTTTTCTCCTGACAAAATATATCCAATATATTCTAGCTAGTTCACATCGTTACAATAGAACCTTGTCACTGCTTCAACCATACCTCTCCTCTGTGCTCTGTGTGAGACCCAGCTTAACTAGCGGTGCTTCAAGGCACAGTCAGGGTAATGCCAGACACACCTGTGATATAATGAAGTTAGGGTGCTAGTGCCATGCAGCCCCAGTAAGTCAGTGTAGCCTAGCCTAGCCTAGCCTAGCCTAGCCTGGGCTTTTTCTGAGAGCGGGAGGGAGGGAGTTGAGCTACTGTAAGCCCCTGTCAGGAGGCACAGAGGCAGGCAAGGTGAAGCTAGCAGGGAGGCCCTGAGATACTCTGAGCTGAGCTCCCTGGGAGAGAGTTGGAGCTACATCCTAAATGGCCCCCGATACCCTATATAGAACACTATGGGGCTCTGGTCAAAATTAGAGCACTATATAGGGAATAGGGTGTCATTTGGGACAAAGCGCAGAGGCTCCAGCTACAGCTGAGAGGTGTTATCTGCTGCTCCTCGGGCTCCATGGAAGGTCTGATTGGCTGCCAACCTGGACAGAGAGGTCTGATTGGCTGGCAACCTGAACAGAGGTCTGACTGGTTGCCAACCAGAGAGGTCTGACTGGCTGGCCAACATGGACAGAGCACAGTGAGGCAGCTAAACAAAGCCCCAGTCACAGTCACCTAGATGTGGATGAACCTACACTGTTGGACTGCCATCTGGATGACAGAAGGTGAGGGCTCTGACTCTCTCAGAGCAAGCTCTGTTCTCAGCTGGACTGACTGGCAGGGGGAGAGAGGGAGTTAGAAATCACCCGCAGGGGGAGAGAGGGAGTTAGAAATCACACGCAGGGGGAGAGAGGGAGTTAGAAATCACCCGCAGGGGGAGAGAGGGAGTTATAAATCACACGCAGGGGGAGTGAGGGAGTTAGAAATCACACGCAGGGGGAGAGAGGGAGTTAGAAATCACCCGCAGGGGGAGAGAGGGAGTTAGAAATCACACGCAGGGGGAGAGAGGGAGTTAGAAATCACACGCAGGGGGAGAGAGGGAGTTAGAAATCACACGCAGGGGGAGAGAGGGAGTTAGAAATCACACGCAGGGGGAGAGAGGGAGAGATAGTTCCTGTGTGTGTGTGTGTGTGTGTGTGTGTGTGTGTCTGTATGTGTGTGTACTGTGTGTGTGTGTCTACTGTGTGTGTGTGTGTGTGTGTGTGTGTGTGTGTGTGTGTGTGTGTGTGTGTGTGTGTGTGTGTGTGTGTGTGTGTGTGTGTGTGTGTGAATAGAGAAGATGTACCTGTGGGCTACAGCCTACTTAAGACTGATCAGCAAAGCAGGGGGGAAGAGAGGAAGAGAGGGGGAGAGAGAGAGAGAGAGAGAGAGAGAGAGAGAGAGAGAGAGAGAGATAAGCCCCACCTTCTTCAACATATACTGTATATCAACTAATTGGCGAGGGCACTAGAACAGTCTGCAGCATCCAGCCTCACACTACTAGAATCTGAAGTCAAATGTCTACTGTTTGCTGATGATCTGGTGCTTCTGTCACAAACCAAGGAGGGCCTACAGCAGCACCTAGATCTTCTGCACAGATTCTGTCAGACCTGGGCCCTGACAGTAAATCTCAGTAAGACAAAAAAAAATGGTGTTCCAAAAAAGGTCTAGCTGCCAGGACCACAAATACAAATTCCATCTGGACACCGTTGCCCTAGAGCACACAAAAAACCATACATACCTCGGCCTAAACATCAGCGCCACAGGTAACTTCCACAAAGCTGTGAACGATCTGAGAGACAAGGCAAGAAGGGACTTCTATTCCATCAAAAGGAACATAAATTAGGATCTGGCTAAAAATACTTGAATCAGTTATAGAACCCATTGTCCTTTATGGTTGTGAGGTCTGGGGTCTGTTCACCAACCAAGAATTCACTAAATGGGACAAACACCTAATTGAGACTCTGCATGCAGAATTCTGCAAAAATATCCTCTGTGTACAACGACAAACAGCAAATAATGCATGCAGAGCAGAATTAGGCCGATACCCGCTAATTATCAAAATCCAGAAAAGAGCAGTTATATTCTACAACCACCTAAAAGGAAGCGATTCCCAAACCTTCCATAATAAAGCCTTCACCTACAGAGAGATGAACCTGGAGAAGAGTCCCCTGAGCAAGCTGGTCCTGGGGCTTTGTTCACAAACACACACAGACCCCACAGAGCCCCAGGACAGCAACACAATTAGACCCAACCAAATCATGAGAGAACAAAAATATAATTACTTGACACATTTGAATAATTAACAAAACAGAGAGTACACAGTGGTAGAATACCTGACCACTGTGAGTGACCCAAACTTAAGGAAAGCTTTGACTATGTACAGACTCATTGAGCATAGCCTTGCTATTGAGAAAGGCCGCCGTAGGCAGACCTGGCTCTCAAGAGAAGTTAAACTCCCATATCTATTGGGTGAAATACCAAAGTGTATCATCACAGCAGCAAGAACAAACACCATGTAAATACAACCTATATTTATGTTTATTTAATTTTCCCTTTTGTACTTTAATTATTTGCACATTGTTACACCACCGTATATATTTACATAATATGACATTTGAAATGTATTTATTTTTTGGGGACTTCTGAGTGTAATGGAGTAGTACATGGTAGTAGTAGGTAACACAGTAGTACATGGTAGTACATGGTAGTAGTAGGTAACACACTAGTACATGGTAGTACATGGTAGTACATGGTAGTAGTAGGTAACACAGTAGTACATGGTAGTAGTAAGTAACACAGTAGTACATGGTAGTACATGGTAGCAGTAGGTAACACAGTAGTACATGGTAGTAGTAGGTAACACAGTAGTACATGGTAGTAGTAGGTAACACAGTAGTACATGATAGTACATGGCAGTAGTAGGTAACACAGTAGTACATGGTAGTAGTAGGTAACACAGTAGTACATGGTAGTACATGGTAGTAGTAGGTAACACAGTAGTACATGGTAGTACATGGTAGTAGTAGGTAACACAGTAGTACATGGTAGTAGTAGGTAACACAGTAGTACATGGTAGTACATGGTAGTAGTAGGTAACACAGTAGTACATGGTAGTACATGGTAGTAGTAGGTAACACAGAAGTACATGGTAGTAGTAGGTAACACAGTAGTACATGGTAGTACATGATAGTAGTAGTAGGTAACACAGTAGTACATGGTAGTAGTAGGTAACACAGTAGTACATGGTAGTACATGGTAGTAGTAGGTAACACAGTAGTACATGGTAGTACATGGTAGTAGTAGGTAACACAGTAGTACATGGTAGTACATGGTATTAGTAGGTAACACAGTAGTACATGGTAGTACATGGTAGTAGTAGGTAACACAGTAGTACATGGTAGTACATGGTATTAGTAGGTAACACAGTAGTACATGGTAGTACATGGTAGTAGTAGGTAACACAGTAGTACATGGTAGTAGTAGTTAACACAGTAGTACATGGTAGTACATGGTAGTACATGGTAGTAGTAGGTAGTAGCACATGGTACTGAGGTGGGGTTAAAGAATGCTGATTAAACTTCTCCTCCTTAATGGACGTTCAGCTAGGTTGCAGTGTTAATTAATCAGGACAGCTAGGTTGCAGTGTTAATTAAGCAGGACAGCTAGGTTGCAGTGTTAATTAATCAGGACAGCTAGGTTGCAGTGTTAATTAAGCAGGACAGCTAGGTTGCAGTGTTAATTAATCAGGACAGCTAGGTTGCAGTGTTAATTAATCAGGACAGCTAGGTTGCAGTGTTAATTAATCAGGACAGCTAGGTTGAAGTGTTAATTAATCAGGACAGCTAGGTTGCAGTGTTAATTAATCAAGACAGCTAGGTTGCAGTGTTAATTAATCAGGACAGCTAGGTTGCAGTGTTAATTAATCAGGACAGCTAGGTTGCAGTGTTAATGAATCAGGACAGCTAATTAAGGTATTCTAATGAGATATCTTGATCAACCAACAAACAGTAAGTTATGCAGGCATCAGTGCCTGTCTCCTCCTCTCCTCCCCTCCTCCTCCTCTCCTCCTCCTCTTTTTCCTCTGTTTACTGATGCAGAAAAAGGCTTAGCAATTCTCTGCCATCATGAAGTTAAATGAGAAGCAGTAAGAAAATAGATGGCCTCGTCAATGAATTAGAATGCAGCATAACAATATATGCCTGTCTTCACTGAACGCTGAGTTCCTGCTTTGTTTATCACCGAGATAGAAAGAGAGACGTTTCCAAAACATTTTTAAATTAATTTTATTGCAGAGGACTGCTCTCAAAGTGTGGTCCGTGATTGAATTCTCAATGACACAGATCTAGACAGAGGGGCTAAGCTACCGTTACTTTGTGCCGGTGAGTGGTAGCCTAGCCCCTGTCTCCTGTCTAGATCTGTGTGATTGAGAATTCAATCCACGGACCACACTAGTTTTCCATCTGCCACTGTTGCATGACGTAGCTATTGTTGTCTATGTTCTTTATGGGATAGATCTGTAGAGAAATGTAATGGCCAAATAATCAGTGTTATCAGCACCATTCACTCAACCTTCCATCACATCCTGAATCACAACTAAATGACGGTCAGTTGGGTTGGGCCCAGTTTTATGAGTAAAGGAAACGGGTCCTCTTCACACTTCAATGGAAAATAGCAGCTATGAATAGAAGCAGGTGTGACGAAACGAGGTCAGCACATTTGGGAGGGCGCGTGTGTGTGTGCGTGTGTGTGTGCGTGTGTGTGTGTGTGTGTGTGTGTGTGTGTGGCACAGAGAGAGGTCTCCTGTGGCGAGGAAGCAGAGGGAGCATGTCTCTAAAGGGGTTCGTCAAGCAGAGGGAGCATGTCTCTAAAGGGGTTTGTCAGGCAGAGGGAGCGTCTCTAAAGGGGTTCGTCAGGCAGAGGGAGCATGTCTCTAAGGTGGTTTGTCAGGCAGAGGGAGCGTCTCTAAAGGGGTTTGTCAGGCAGAAGGAGAGTCTCTCTAAAGGGGTTTCTCAGGCAGAGGGAGCATGTCTCTAAAGGGGTTTGTCAGGCAGAGGGAGCGTCTCTAAAGGGGTTCGTCAGGCAGAGGGAGCGTGTCTCTAAAGGGGTTTGTCAGGCAGAGGGAGCATGTCTCTAAAGGGG
>CM042385.1:3438968-3663968 GCA_023634145.1 Thymallus thymallus | reverse complement strand
TTGGCCCATTCCTCCTGACAGAACTGGTGTAACTGAGTCAGGTTTACATTAAAATTAAGAATTGCTCCATCACAAATATACTGTTTGTTAAAATCTAACAGTCAAACTTGGTAGTTTATAACTCCAGGATTAGCTCACTAGCCACTACATACACACAACCAGGCTCATTATCAGCAGGCAGCATCCACCAAACAGCAGGCACTTTGTATTGCAAAAGCAGCCTCACACATCCTAGTCACACTTCCTGCTATGACCTCACTCACAACAAATAAAAATGCTGTACCACTCAGAATCATGCTCCTAGGACCAGAATCACACCAGTATGCGTCCCAAATGACACCCCATTCCCTATATAGTCCACTATTTTTGAATAGGCTCTGGTCAAAAGTAGTGCACTATATAGGGAATAGGGTGTCATTTGGGATGCACTCCTAACACCATTAACTAACTAAGCCCTCTTTGTATTTCAACGTGTGTTAGGAGGCTTGTAAGGAAGAAATACCACAAGACTGGTATCATGACCACTCGTTCCTTATCACCAGTATGGTGGTCAGCCTGTTGACCTCCTCCTGTCATGTACTTTTCATTTCCCTGATATTATCATCAGATCAGACAGACATTCAGAAGATTTTAAAAAGGACATCTAACATGTATAACTTCATTGACCATCTGGGATTGAAACATCCATTTATTTAATTAATGGTATATAGACATTGAAGAATAGAACATTAATGCCTCATGAGCTTAGAACATATGTTTTAACCCACCATAACCCACCATAACCCACCATAACCCACCCTAACCCACCATAACCCACCCTAACCCACCCTAACCCACCATAACCCACCATAACCCACCATAACCCACCCTAACCCACCATAACCCACCATAACCCACCCTAACCCACCATAACCCAAAGAGCCCAAAACCTACAGTATCTACAGGTCTACAGTATCTACAGTATCTACAGTATCTACAGGTCTACAGTATCTACAGTATCTACAGTATCTACAGGTCTACAGTATCTACAGTATCTACAGTATCTACAGTACCTACAGTATCTACAGGTCTACAGTATCTACAGTATCTACAGTATCTACAGTACCTACAGTATCTACAGGTATACAGTATCTACAGTATCTACAGTATCTACAGTATCTACAGGTCTACAGTATCTACAGTATCTACAGTATCTACAGTATCTACAGTATCTACAGTATCTACAGGTCTACAGTATCTACAGGTCTACAGTATCTACCATATCTACAGTATCTACCATATCTACAGTATCTACAGGTCTACAGTATCTACAGTATCTACAGTATCTACAGTACCTACAGTATCTACAGGTCTACAGTATCTACAGTATCTACAGTATCTACAGGTCTACAGTATCTACAGTATCTACAGTATCTACAGTATCTACAGGTCTACAGTATCTACAGGTCTACAGTATCTACCATATCTACAGTATCTACCATATCTACAGTATCTACAGGTCTACAGTATCTACAGTATCTACAGTATCTACCATATCTACAGTATCTACAGTATCAGTGGTGACGCATCATTCAGGGCAGTATATTCATTCAATTGTTGAGCACACAACTCTAATGAATGTTACAGTATATGAATTGAAGATAAAAATCATTGCCTGACTAAGATTAGCTAAATTCTCCTACATTATTGTTCATACTTTGAAGAGAACATCGTAGACTATTTATTTTTGATATCCCATCTCCTCCCTGCGTCCCAAATAGCACCCTATTCCCTACATAGTGCACTACTTTTAACCAGAGACCAATGGGTGCACTTTATAGGTAACAGAGTGCCATTTGGGATGCAGTCCCTCATAGTGCTAATAGTGTGTTCAACAAAGAGAAAAAAAGTCATTTCTGAACCGCGATTCTGAATGCCCAAAAAATATCCCATCCTTCCTCAAACTCTGAATATGAGCGTCGTCATGTTTGGTCCAACACAATAACGGACTCATAGAGTGGATAACTCTCTAAGGTTCTGGAGGGTGTGTGTGTGTGTGTTTGGGCTCCTCTTGTTCCCATCCTGTCCCTTGGAGCTCTTCCTTTAGCACGTCGAGTGGCTGCTCTCCTCTCTCTGCCTCTCAATAATTCAGGACCTAAATATTTCATAACCTCACTCCCTCATGAGGGTTTGGAGATATCCGCTCTTTCATTTCATAACGCATGTAATTGATTTGTTGCTACAAATGAATGAATGACCACTCCATCAGACCCATCCAATAGGAGTTAGGTCACAGAACAAAGAGAAGTGAATACATAATTTAATGATATATTATCTCTTCTGAATTTATATATTAGAGTGTCTTCAACAATGAGGAAAACCTGGTCGTCTACTGTCTAATAAACAACTCTATATGGACATTTTACCATACTATAATTTAGGTAATGGACAGAAATAGGTTGGGTACTATTTCTGTTCACTATTTCTATTTCTATTCTACTCTATTCTACTCTATTCTACTCTATTATATTATATTATAGTCTACCCTACTCTATTCTACTCTATTATATTATATTCTACTCTACTCTACTCTACTCTACTCTACTCTATTATATTCTACTCTACTATATAATATTCTACTCTATTCTACTATATTCTACTCTATTCTACTCTATTCTATTATATTATATTATAGTCTACCCTACTCTATTCTACTCTATTCAACTCTACTGTACTCTATTAAATTATATTACATTATATTCTACTCTACTCTATTATATTCTACTCTACTATATAATATTCTACTCTATTCTACTATATTCTACTCTATTATATTATATTATACTCTACTCTACTCAGTTCTTTTCTACTCTTATATTCTACTCTATTCTACTCTATTATATTATACTGTACTCTATTATACTCTATCATATTATATTCTACTCTATTATATTATACTCTACTCTATTCTACTTTATTATATTATATTCTATTCAACTCTACTCTATTCCACTCTATTCAACTTGACTGTACTCTATTCTACTCTACTCTACTCTATTATATTATATTCTACTCTATTCCATTCTACTATATTATATTATACTATACTCTATTATATTCTACTCTACTCTATTCTACCCTATTCCATTCTACTATATTATATTATACTATACTCTATTACATTCTACTCTACTCTATTATATTATATTCTACTCTACTATATTCTATTATACTCTACTCTAATATATTCTACTCACCTCTATTCATAGATAGATAGATAGATAGATAGATAGATAGATAGATAGATAGATAGATAGATAGATAGATAGATAGATAGATAGATAGATAGATAGATAGATAGATAGATAGATAGATAGATAGATAGATAGATAGATAGATAGATAGATAGATAGATAGATAGATAGATAGATAGTATAAAATTACAAGGAGTCTGGAGTGCAAAAAAGCTATAAAAATACATTGCATAGTATGGGTGGTTGGCTGAATATGTACACTATACATTGGTGGATGGTTCATGGTTAACTATACTATACAGGTCGATGGCAGAGAAATACTTAAACAGCTAAAAGTGCGTATGATATAAGTAATGAGGGTAATAATTGTTTACTTAATATACAGACTGGTTAAATGAACAGGTAAGTTAATATTTTGCATGGTTAAATTAACTGTACAGGTAAATGACAGGAAGAGATACTTAAATAGCTAAATGTGTGTATGATATAATTTAGGGTAATAATAGTAATTCCCTTAAAATACAGTCCTTAGTGCGCAGGGTTTAATTACAGATAAATGCACGTATTGCACATTCGATATACTAAAAGAAATGAAAAAGATACAACTGACAGAATACTAATATGCATTCCTGAGTGAATGACTACGTAAGTTCAGTCCAAGAATTACTTACAATATTGCACGTGAAATGATATAACAACTGTACATGAATATGTATATACAGACCTGAATGAATAAATACGTTCTGAGTGAATGAGTGATTACAGACCAGAGAGTTACTCACGGATGGATGCATAATTGTTAAACTAGGTCTTAACACCCCAACAGTTCCAGGTCTATGTTGACGACGGCACGGCACCCCGGTGAGGCATTAAATAGTCTAATAGCCGCCGGCAGGAAGGACCTCCTGTAGCGCTCTCTGGCACACCGTGGTGGGATCAGTCTGTGACTGAAGGTGCTCCTCTGCATCATAACCATGGCATGCAGAGGGTGGGTGACGATGTCCATGATGGCCAGCAGTTTGGCCAGGATCCGTCTTTCCGCCACCTCCTCTAGAGTGTCAAGGCTAATCCCCAGAACAGAGCTAGCCTTCCTGATCAGCTTATTTACCCGAAAAGCATAACCGGCTTTTATGTTGGTGCCCCAGCACACCACTGCAAAAAAGCCACAGACTGGTAGAAGGTATGCAGTAGTTTACTGCACACGTTAAAGGACCTGAGCCTCCTCAGAAAGTAGAGTCGGCTCTGGCCCTTTTTGTACAGAGCCCCGGTGTTACCAGCCCATTCCAGCCTGTTGTCCATATGGACTCCCAGGAACTTGTATGACCCAACCATTTCCACATCAATCCCCTGTATAGGGACTGCAGTCAGTTGGGCCTTGGTTCTCCTGAAGTCCACCACCATCTCCTTTGTTTTGCTGATGTTGAGCTGAAGTCCGAGGTGTAGAGGGTGAACAGGAAGGGGGACAGGACCGTTCCCTGGGGGGCCCCTGTGTTGCTCACTGCCCGTTCTGACACACAGCTCTGTAGTCGCACAAATTGTGGCCTACCGGTCAGGTAGTCCGTGACCCAGGAGACTAAGGGTGCTTCCACTTTCATCCTCTTCATCTTCTCACCCAGTAGCAGGGGCTGAATGGTGTTGAAGGCACTGGAGAAGTCAAAAAACATAACTCTCACAATGCAACCTGTGTTGTCCAGGTGAGAGTAGGCCCTCTGCAGAAGGTAGATGACTGCATCATCCACCCCGATGTTGCACTAATATGCGAACTGCAGGGAGTCCAGTGATGAACACACCAGGGGTCTGAGGTGAGTGAGGACTAACCTTTCCAGGGTCTTCATGATGTGGGATGTTAGCGCTACAGGTCTGAAGTCATTCAGGACAGTGGGGTGCGCCTTCTTGGGCACTGGGACGAGGCAGGATGTTTTCCACACCACAGGGACCCTTTCCAGGCTCAGGCTGAGGTTGAAGTGTCGCTGGAGTATTCCACACAGTTGGTCAGCACAGACCCTAAGCACCCTTGGAATGATGCCATCAGGTTCCACTGATGTAGTCTCTCCAGCTCTCTCTTCACTTGGATGGTGGTGAAAGCCAGCCCAGGTGGAGAAGTGGGGGGAAGGGGGGTGTTGAGGATCAGTCCAGAGGTGGGGGGAAGGGGGGTGTTGAGGATCAGTCCAGCGTGAGCAGGGACGGAGGTGGGGAGGGGGTCGCTGATTGTCTCAACAGAGGTGTTGTGAGCAAAGTGGGGGTGGGACAGCCATGAGGGTGTGTGGCCTGGGGAGCTGGAGGGGAGGTGGACAGGGCCAGTATCGAACCCGTAAAAAAATTTGTTCAGCTCATTGGCTCTGTCCTGGGTCCCTTCCGTCTGCCCACTGTTTGACTTTTTGAAGCCAGTGATATTTCTCATACCCTTCCACACCTCTCTCACCTGGCTCTGCCTCAGCTTGTCCTCCATCTTCTCCTTATACACTCTCTTCCCCTCAGCAATCTGCAACTTCAGCTCCCTCCACTCTTCAGCTCCCTCCACTCTATTATACTCTATTATATTCTACTCTACTCTATTCTACTATATTATATTCTACTCTATTTTATTATATTCTATTATATTCTACTCTACTCTATTCTACTATATTATATTATATTCTACTCTACTCTATTCTACTATACTCTATTATACTCTATTATATTCTACACTACTCTATTCTACCATATTATATTCTACTCTACTTTATTATATTCTACTCTATTATATTATACTCTACTCTATTATATTATACTCTACTCTATTATATAATATTATATTCTACTCTATTGTATTCTACTCTATTATATTATACTCTACTCTATTATATAATATTATATTCTACTCTATTATATTCTACTCTATTATATTCTACTCTATTATATTATACTCTATTATATTATACTCTACTCTATTATATAATATTATATTCTACTCTATTATATTCTACTCTATTATATTATATTCTACTCTATTATATTCTACTCTATTATATTATACTCTACTCTATTATATAATCTTATATTCTACTCTATTATATTCTACTCTATTATATTATACTCTACTCTATTATATAATATTATATTTTACTCTATTATATTCTACTCTATTATATTCTACTTTACTCTATTCTACTACACTCTATTATACTCTACTCCACTTCACTCTACTCTACTCTATTATGTTATATTGTATTCTAATCTACTCTACTCTATTATATTCTACTATACTCTATTCTATTATATTCTACTATATTCTACTCTACTCTACTCTATACTCATTAACATAAATAATAATCTACTCTACTCTACACTATTCTATTCTATTCTACTCTACTCTATACTCATTAACATAAATAGTACGCTAAAGTAGTGAAGAGAAGAGGGGCATTTTCATTCATTCATATCAGCTATCCCCCAAATCCACTGCCCTTCTTCCTTCTCCATTGGAAGTTGAAATGGCTACAATACATGGTCTGAGAAAGTGTTCTTTAAACGGGTCTACTAGAAATGACAGAAAATGTAGAGACCTAACTCCTATGGGGAATAATGACTGATATCTGGGCACCATGCATGAATATGAATATTTTACTGAAGTCCTTGAAACAGTCAGAATATCCCCACAAATATTGCACTTCTTACTCACTCTTATTTTTCGAGTTAAAAACTGTCTAGAACTTTATTGAACAATCAACATTTCATTACTATTCTTATTACTTTACAAGGGTTTTGGGGAAAATCACTTTCAAACAAAGTTGAGAGAAAAAAACCTTATACAATCCCGAATAATGCCAGCAGAGAAGATTACAGCTGACTCCCATTGTAGAGGACTGAAGCACATTGTCAGACTCATTTATGTGTAATGTTATCCTTTATCGTTGAGCACAGAGCCATCCTACCACAGACTGGGTGTACATCCAAATAGCTCCCTATTACCCTTCAGGGCCCTGGTCAAAATTTGTGCACTATAGGAAATAGCATGCCATTTGGGACAGGCAGCCAAAGAGTAGGGACTGGTGAAGTGTGGAGCAGAGCAGTACACCGCAATACTACAGTTGGGCTATTTCACTAGACAGAGAGGACAGTGAGGACAGTGAGGAGAGAGAGGACAGTGGGTGATCTGGAGGCTGGTGACCCTGATATAGGTGCCCCTATGATAATAGTGACCCTGAGGACAGAGAGGACAGTGAGGAGAGAGAGGAGAGAGAGGACAGAGAGGACAGAGAGGACAGTGAGGACAGTGAGGAGAGAGAGGACAGTGAGGAGAGAGAGGACAGTGAGGACAGAGAGGACAGTGGGTGATCTGGAGGCTGGTGACCCTGATATAGGTGCCCCTATGATAATAGTGACCCTGAGGACAGAGAGGACAGTGAGGAGAGAGAGGAGAGAGAGGACAGAGAGGACAGAGAGGACAGTGAGGACAGTGAGGAGAGAGAGGACAGTGAGGAGAGAGAGGACAGTGAGGACAGAGAGGACAGTGGGTGATCTGGAGGCTGGTGACATTCATCCTAGTGCCATAGAGAGAATAGAGACCTGAAGGCACTTAACAATGGCATGTGGCATACACGCACATGTAGACAGGAAACGCAACCTTGTAGTATATTCAAGGTTTAAAAAGGCTTGAACGCTGACACGGTCACCAGGTGAGCTCTCAACCTTCAACCTTTGCCTATTCTGAGTCCGTACGGGAGTTGCTGCGATGGGACAAGATTGTAACTACCAATTGGATTTCACGAAGTTGGGGAGAAAAATGTTTTGAGGGGGCATCTATTTTTAACTTGTGTCTCATTTCTTCTTTTTTATTATCACTTTGGTGCATTTTTCACAAGTATGTGGTACATTTTCACAGCTGTAAGCACAAAAATCTAAACAGACCATCAAAACGGCTCACGTTTCAAAACTATAAGCATATTCTGAATTGACTGAGTACAACAAACAATTTCCCAAAGTCACTTTTTCAGATAAATATTCACTTTACTTTGTAATTTTGATATCAATTCATGTTGAAATGTAAAACCAAATCATATATTGATGTGGTTGTAAATACTACATTATTCTCCATCAGCCAGTGTGGTTCAATAGGAGCCATTTGGAATTACAGTGTACAATGCAATGCTGAAAGACCTGGCTTGTATATAACACTATATTCCACTAATCATCTAAATTTCATTGATAAACTGTAAACTGATGAACTTCTAGCAGAGAGACAGGTGATACTGTATAGAAAACAAGTAAAGTAGAAAGCAAAGGACCTTGTGAAGATGCTGAAGGAAACAGGTACAAAAGTATCTATATCCACAGTAAAACGAGTCCTATATCGACATAACCTGAAAGGCCGCTCAGCAAGGAAGAAGCCACTGCTCCAAAAGAGCTTGGTCACATATGGGTCTTCCAAATGCACAATGACCCCAGGCATACTTCCAAAGTTGTGGCAAAATGGCTTAAGGACAACTAAGTCAAGGTATTGGAGTGGCCATCACAAAGCCCTGACCTCAATCCTATAGAATATTTGTGGGTAGAACTGAAAAAGTGTGTGCGAGCAAGGAGGCCTACAAACCTTTTTTGGAGAGGAGAGGAGAGGAGAGGAGAGGAGAGGAGAGGAGAGGAGAGGAGAGGAGAGGAGAGGAGAGGAGAGGATTGGAGAGTGCATCCTTTCAGTGAACAGCACATACAGCCGGGTAATCCCAAACAGAGAGCAGGCAGATTAGTTTTATCGCGCAG
The DNA here is from genome assembly GCA_023634145.1 of Thymallus thymallus. Lineage (NCBI taxonomy): Eukaryota > Metazoa > Chordata > Actinopteri > Salmoniformes > Salmonidae > Thymallus > Thymallus thymallus. The sequence continues at coordinate 3,654,999 of CM042385.1, read as the reverse complement.
TCAGGGCTTTTGGAGGAAATCAATCTGCTTTAAATAGATCAAGTGCATGTCTCACATGTCTATCATAGAAACAGCTTCTTGAATAGGCATAAACTGAATGTCTGATTAGTAAAAAACATTCTTCCAATGGTTCCATTGTTGAATTTGAACTATACTGAAATATATACTGGACTGTAGCTACAGCATGGATACAATCATCATGTCAGATCGATGAAAGATAAATAAGATACTTTATAGAATAATAAACAGCTGGAAACAGAGTGAGACTCAGATCCAATGATTACAAAGTTAAACAAACTATACATCTCTATGCACAAGGACTACTGTTGAACAATATCTACTTAAATTTAACAAAAATACATGAATTAAAGAACAGATGCAAAGTTTGGTAACAGAATGACAGTTTGTTCTGCTTGTGCCGTCGTTCTGTTACCAAACTTTGCATCTGCACTGCATTCTTATGAAAGTCCCACTTTTGGACAAAATTACTATGCCCCAAATGGCACCCTATTCCCTACAGGTAGTGGTCAAAGGTAGTGCACTATATACGGTAGGGAACAGGGTGCCATTTGTAATGAGCTTGTTTACTTCATTCAGTAGTCTGAGGGGCTTGCCCAAGTTGTACTCACAAGGAAGAGCTTTCAGAGTGGTGGTTCAGTAATACATCCATACTGCCATCTAGTGACTCTGAGGGAAACACTGGCTAATTACACAGGGATAAAGCCCCTAATGAGTTGGGTGTTCAAAGATGTGTCAAACAATATACAGTTGGTACAGCTGTTTCTGTATTACAACACATTGATATATAATGTAGCCCACTGTACATCAAAAGGCTCAGAAAGCATTCTTCCACTATGGGAAATGATAGTCTCATGTAGCTCAGATGGTAGAGCATGGCACTTGCAACGCCAGGGTTGAGGGTTTGATTCCCTTGGGGGACCAGTACGAAAGAAAGTATGAACCTGTATGTACTAACTAACTGTAAGTTGCTATGGATAAGAGTGTCTGCTAAAATGTAAATGGATGTACTATTTACTCTATCTCACTGGAAGTCTTTATAGTAGTAAGGTTAATATCAAGTCATCGCCCTGACTAAGACGTCAATAAATACACAACAGTTAGTGCTAAAAGACTGACAGGTCATCCAATATTCAACGAGACATCAACAAGTCATGTCATCTTAATGTAGAAAGTATTTACTTGACAGAGATAGTATTTAAAGTATATTCAACCAATCTATGAGCAATGTTCATCTGACCTACATTCAAATGTCTGGGGTCACTTTGAAACTCTGTAGACGTTGAGACTGGTGTTTTGCGGATACTATTTAATGAAGCTGCCAGTTGAGGACTTGTGAGCTGTCTGTTTCTTAAACTAGACACTAATGTACTTGTCCTCTTGCTCAGTTGTGCGCCGGGACCTCCCACTCCTCTTTCTATTCTGGTTAGAGACAGTTTGCGCTGTTCTGTGAAGGGAGTAGTACACAACGTTGTACGAGATCTTCAGTTTCTTAGCAATTTCTCGCATGGAATAGCCTTCATTTCTCAGAACAAAAATAGACTGACGAGTTTCAAAAGAAAGTTATTTGTTTCTGGACATTTTGAGCCTGTAATCGAACCCACAAATGCTGATGCGTGTGTTAAAAACAAGGACATTTCTAAGTGACCCCAAACTTTTGAACGGTAGTGTACATTCCAAAGCCTTGAACAAAAAAATAACAAATAAAATATTCTGTTTCAGTTTTAACACACACAGACACACATACACACAGACACACAGACACACACACATACACACACACGGTCTCACAGAAAATAATCAAGCACATACAGTGATGAGGGCAGGAGCTAAAAATACATTCTATCCACAGCAAAGAGCTAAGAAAGACAAACCAATAACAGAAACAGCTACACTACCATCCCACACCATTCCACAGCATCAGAGAAGACAAGTTACTGTAGGTGTTGTTGCTATAGGTGTTTACTATAGGTGATGTTGCTGCAGGCGTTGTTGCTGTAGGTGGTTTCTGTAGGTGTTGTTGCTATAGGTGTTGTTGCTATAGGTGTTAATGCTATAGGTGATGTTGCTGCAGGCGTTGTTGCTGTAGGTGTTGTTGCTGTAGGCGTTGTTGCTGTAGGTGTTGTTTCTGTAGGTGTTGTTGCTGTAGGTGTTGTTGCTGTAGGTGTTGTTGCTATAGGTGTTGTTGCTATAGGTGTTAATGCTATAGGTGATGTTGCTGCAGGCGTTGTTGCTGTAGGTGTTGTTGCTATAGGCGTTGTTGCTGTAGGTGTTGTTTTTGTAGGTGTTGTTGCTGTAGGTGTTGTTGCTGCAGGTGTTGTTTCTGTAGGTGTTGCTGCTGTAGGTGTTGTTGCTATAGGTGTTGTTTCTGTAGGTGTTGTTGCTGTAGGTGTTGTTGCTTTAGGTGTTGTTGCTGTTGGTGTTGTTTCTGTAGGAGTTGTTGCTGTAAGTGTTGTTTCTGTAGCTGTTGTTGCTGTAGGTGTTGTTTCTGTAGGTGTTGTTTACAATAGGTGTTGTTGCTATAGGTGTTGTTGCTGTAGGTGTTGTTGCTCTAGGTGTTGTTGCTGTAGGTGTTGTTGCTGTAGGTGATGTTTCTGTAGTTGTTGTTGCTGTAGATGTTGTTGCTGTAGGTGTTGTTGTTATAGGTGTTGTCACTGTAGGTGTTGTCACTGTAGGTGTTGCTATTGTAGATGATGTTGCTGTATGTGTTGTTGCTATGTTGCTGTAGGTGATGTTGCTGTAGGTGTTATTTCTGTAGTTGTTTGCTATAGGTGTTGTTGCTATAGGTGATGTTGCAGAAGGCGTTGTTGCTGTAGGTGTTGTTGCTGTAGGTGATGTTGCTATAGGTGTTGTTGCTATAAGATGATGTTGCAGTATGTGTTGTTGCAGTAGGTGTTGTTGCTATAGGTGATGTTGCTGTATGTGTTGTTGCTATAGCAGCTGAAATCCCTGGAGAACTAACATCCATTACACTTGCCCTGGAGGTAGTAACAGAGGAGAGGAGAGGAGAGGAGAGGAGAGGAGAGGAGAGGGCCATCCTACCCTTCCTCTCGCCCTGTTCCATATACACCACTACTCCCATTCCATCTCTCCCAGGCTGCAGTGCCTCTGTCTAGGTTACATAACATGGTACTGAGCCCTACCCTGTGGAGCCTGATGCATGTGGTGCCTGCCCGTTCCAACTGACTGACAGCATGACTTTCATCTTTATCTGCTGTCAGAAAGTGAATACTTTAGTGTAGCTTTATTGTAGGTTATGTAATGTGGAAGTAAACACGTCTGCTCTCGTTATCACAAGACTTAAAAAATAGCTAAAAAATAGGTCTAGAGATATCACAGCAATGTCTTTCCTGGGACTCCACATGAACATGCCATAGTTTCACAGAGGGAGGTTACATGATACAGAGCCCAAATTAAGAATTGCAGGTTGGCCAGCACAGGCTTGGCTCTATGAAAGCCAGCCAGCTGCAACATCTGTTGCCATGCAGTCAGGCAGCAAATCAGGCAGCAAATCAGGCAGCAAATCAGGCAGCAAGGTAAGCAGCAAAGCAGGCAGTAAGAAAGCAGGGAGGCAGGCAGTAAGCAGGCAGTAAGCAGGCAGGCAGCAGCAGGCAGCCTCATCAGTGGCTGTCTGTCTTCTGAGGGGAATAAGCTCTAAACATAATCCCCTCCTAATTATCCTCGATACTCTCTACCTCAACAATGTCCTGCTGATGGGGTGTGTGTTTAAGACTACCGAGAAACACTGTGTGACTCTGATTTAGCCCACTGCAGTAAAAGGTTAAACACTGGGATTAGCCTATATCCGCCAGCCAGCCCACCATCCACTTAATAGAAAATAAACCAATTCAGCAACAAACTCCCACAGAGTTCAACTGCCTCTGTGTGTGTGTCTGTGTGTGTGTGTGTGTGTGTGTGTGTGTCTGTGTGTGTGTGTGTGTGTGTGTGTGTGTGTGTGTGTGTGTGTGTGTGTGTGTGTGTGTGTGTGTGTGTGTGTGTGTGTGTGTGTGTGTGTGTGTGTGTGTGTGAGTGTGTGTGTCTGTGAGTGTGTCTGTGTGTGTGTGTGTGTGTGTGTGTGTGTGTGTACATGGTGCATCTTTTAATTACTGATTGTAGGAGAACGAGACTGAAGGGAGGTCTGTCTGTCTGTCTGTACTATAGAGATACAGTGGGGCAAAAAAGTATTTAGTCAGCCACCAATTGTGCAAGTTCTCCCACTTAAAAAGACGAGAGAGGCCTGTAATTTTCATCATAGGTACACTTCAACTATGAGAGATAAAATGAGAAAAAGAATTCCAGAAAATCACATTGTAGGATTTTTATCCTATTTATTTGTAAATTATGGTGGAAAATAAGTATTTGGTCAATAACAAAAGTTTATCTCAATACTTTGTTATATACCCTTTGTTGGCAATGACATAGGTCAAATGTTTTCTGTAAGTCTTCACAAGGTTTTCACACACTGTTGCTGGTATTTTGGCCCATTCCTCCATGCAGATCTCCTCTAGAGCAGTGATGTTTCGGGGCTGTCGCTGGGCAACACAGACTTTCAACTCCCTCCAAAGATTTTCTATGGGGTTGAGATCTGGAGACTGGCTAGGCCACTCCAGGACCTTGAAATGCTTCTTACGAAGCCACTCCTTCGTTGCCCGGGCGGTGTGTTTGGGATCATTGTCATGCTGAAAGACCCAGCCACGTTTCATCTTCAATGCCCTTGCTGATGGAAGGAGGTTTTCACTCAAAATCTCACGATACATGGCCCCATTCATTCTTTCCTTTACACGGATCAGTCGTCCTGGTCCCTTTGCAGAAAAACAGCCCCAGAGCATGATGTTTCCACCTCCATGCTTCACAGTAGGTATGGTGTTCTTTGGATGCAACTCAGCATTCTTTCTCCTCCAAACACGACGAGTTGAGTTTTAACCAAAAAGTTATATTTTGGTTTCATCTGACCATATGACATTCTCCCAATCCTCTTCTGGATCATCCAAATGCTCTCTAGCAAACTTCAGACGGGCCTGGACATGTACAGGCTTAAGCAGGGGGACACGTCTGGCACTGCAGGATTTGAGTCCCTGGCGGCGTAGTGTGTTACTGATGGTAGCCTTTGCTACTTTGGTCCCAGCTCTCTGCAGGTCATTCACTAGGTCCCCCCGTGTGGTTCTGGGATTTTTGCTCACCGTTCTTGTGATTATTTCGACCTCACGGGGTGAGATCTTGCGTGGAGCCCCAGATCGAGGGAGATTATCAGTGGTCTTGTATGTATTCCATTTCCTAATAATTGCTCCCACAGTTGATTTCTTCACACCAAGCTGCTTACCTATTGCAGATTCAGTCTTCCCAGCCTGGTGCAGGTCTACAATTTTGTTTCTGGTGTCCTTTGACAGCTCTTTGTTCTTGGCCATAGTGGAGTTTGGAGTGTGACTGTTTGAGGTTGTGGACAGGTGTCTTTTATACTGATAACAAGTTAAAACAGGTGCCATTAATACAGGTAACGAGTGGAGGACAGAGGAGCCACTTAAAGAAGAAGTTACAGGTCTGTGAGAGCCAGAAATTTTGCTTGTTTGTAGGTGACCAAATACTTATTTTCCACCATAATTTGCAAATAAATTCATAGAAAATCCTACAATGTGATTTTCTGGATTTTTTTTTCTCCTTTTGTCTCTCATAGTTGAAGTGTACCTATGATGAAGATTACAGGCCTCTCTCATCTTTTTAAGTGGGAGAACTTGCACAATTGGTGGCTGACTAAATACTTTTTTGCCCCACTGTAGCTGCTGTGTGCACATGGAGGGCTGAACTCCCTGGCAGTCTGTCTGTCTGTCTGTACTGAAGAGAATTTGTAATAGGTGGTATGAAACATTCCTACATTCCTTTACGCAAAGATCCATCTTGCACCTTAGTGGGATAAATCACTGTAACTCATTACATACAGGGCAAGGTACTTTGTCCCTGTAACTATCTTCACCCATTCTGTCAGATCTCTCTCATATCTACAACATGACTTTTGTTTCCCATACACAAATAAACAATGCTGAGTCGCTGAAAGAAAGTAACTTTATCTGAGATGGCATAGCTTTAGAACACAGCTGGGCTGGCTATCTTTCTCAGGAACCCTTCCATGAATTCTTCAGAGGTTTGGTATGAGCTTGCTTTTGTTACTATGTCTGCAGAGAGGTTTCCTGTCCAATGGAATTCAACTGACTAAGCAACACAAACACTGAGCAGTGTGTGTGTGTGTGTGTGTGTGTGTGTGTGTCATCAGTATCCCTCATTGCTCTCCTCCTACTAATCTCATCACAGCCCATTCATGTCTAACAGCAGGTGTAGAGGTGAAGACTGGGAGAAGGGCAGATTGGAAAGTATGAGGTATTCAAGAGATGAACTACACATACAGTAGTAAGAGTCCTTCATGCATATTCATGTTTTTATATAGGCTAATGAATTCAAGCAAAGAGGTTTCAATTGCTTTTTAATAGCGGGACCTTAACGTACTCCTGGAGTAACCTTTCTTACTGAGATGCTGTGTGATACCAAATAGTATCCTATTCCCTACATAGTGCACTATTATTGACCAGGGCCCATATTATAGGAAATAGGATGCCTTTTGGGACACACCTGTTATGTAATACAAAACACCAGATAGGCCTCAGTGCCTTATTCACACCACTTTACTTTTTACACATGTTGTTGTGTTACAGCCTGAATTGAAAATAGATTGAATTGAGATTTTGGGTCACTGGCCTACACACATTTTTTGACATTTTTACAAATGAATAAAAAACTGAAAAGCTGAAATGTCTTGAGTCAATAAGTATTCAACCCCTTTGTTATGGCCAGCCTAAATAAATAACAAATTAGCTTATCAAGTCCCATAATAAGTTGCATGGACTTAATAGTGTTTAACATGATAGTTGAATGGCTACCTCATCTCTGTACCACACATACAATTATCTGTAAGGTCCCTCAGTCGGGCAGTGAATTTCAAACACAGATTCAACCACGAAGACCAACGCCTCGCAAAGAAGAGCACCTGTTGGTAGATGGGTAAAAAAATAAGAATAATAAATAGCTGTTTTAAAAAGCATAAAGGTCGTCAATAGGTTTAGCTGCCTATGTTTATGGTCTAAGGAAGCTGTAGATCAGTATGTGTGTGTGTGTGTGTCTGTGTGTGTCTGTGTGTGTGTGTGTGTGTGTGTGTGTGTGTGTGTGTGTGTGTGTGTGTGTGTGTGTGTGTGTGTGTGTGTGTGTGTGTGTGTGTGTGTGTGTGTGTGTGTGTGTGTGTGTGGGTGGGTGTGTGTGTGTGTGTGTGTGTGGGTGTGTGTGTGTGGGTGTGATTAGAGTCATTCAGACAGAATGTTTCAACTTTATTCCGAACCTCGCTCTCCTTGTTAGATATTATGCAGTAGTAGTGAGCAGAAGCAAGCGATATGAGCAATGGAGAGAGATTTGTGGAGATGTGAAAGGGAGCCTCACTCTATGCAATCGTAGCAGTAGGATCAGAGTTACAACCTGCCCATTTCTTGACAGATAGCTGAACTAGCCAATTGAGTTTTGAATTTCGTCCTGGAAGCTGAATTGTTTAAAAAAGCATAATTCAAGCTGAATTGTTATTAAAAAAATGTAGATCATGGAAATCTACAAGAAATACTAGTTTCATAAGCATCCGTGATCACAAATCATGACATTACGTTGGACCTATTTGTTTTTATATTGTCAAACTAACAGCAGTGGCGATATGATGTCCTTCCATACAGGCATTACATGCTGGAGTGATGCTTCTATGCAGGTGTTGTTGATCAGTAGGCTAATATCAGTCCCAGATGGAAGGCCAACAGATGTTTGTCAGACTCCACTGATCAACAAAGCAACCTCAATAACTCAATGCATGCACACACTCCTATTGGATATGCTTTCACCTGTATTGTGAGTAGGCCTATTACGGCTGTCCCCGACCCCAAAAAAAATATTGGTTGACCGAGAGTCGCCATGTTCTTTTCACCAATTGATTGGTTCGAAATGTTTAAACATATTTTTCCATATATTGACAGAAATAAAATAAACTGATGCTTTAAGCACACTGTTTGATTAAATAATTAAGACACATGACTCAAGAAAGAGCCCGATGGTCACACTGTATTTAGGAAAATGACAGCGAGTGTCTGTGTGACTGGAACACATTGTCTCGATCTCCTCCCTACTGTGTGACTGGAACACGTTGTCTCGATCTCCTCCCTACTGTGTGACTGGAACACATTGTCTCGATCTCCTCCCTACTGTGTGACTGGAACACATTGTCTCGATCTCCTCCCTACTGTGTGACTGGAACACATTGTCTCGATCTCCTCCCTACTGTGTGACTGGAACACATTGTCTCGATCTCCTCCCTACTGCAGCGAAAAGGCACCACAGCACAGCAAGGGTTTGTTGCGCTGTCCGTGCTGAAGCTGTAACAGGGTTTGTTGCGCTGTCCGTGCTGAAGCTGTAACAGGGTTTGTTGCGCTGTCCGTGCTGAAGCTGTAACAGGGTTTGTTGCGCTGTCCGTGCTGAAGCTGTAACAGGGTTTGTTGCGCTGTCCGTGCTGAAGCTGTAACAGGGTTTGTTGCGCTGTCCGTGCTGAAGCTGTAACAGGGTTTGTTGCGCTGTCCGTGCTGAAGCTGTAACAGGGTTTGTTGCGCTGTCCGTGCTGAAGCTGTAACAGGGTTTGTTGCGCTGTCCGTGCTGAAGCTGTAACAGGGTTTGTTGCGCTGTCCGTGCTGAAGCTGTAACAGGGTTTGTTGCGCTGTCCGTGCTGAAGCTGTAACAGCGTTTGTTGCGCTGTCCGTGCTGAAGCTGTAACAGGGTTTGTTGCGCTGTCCGTGCTGAAGCTGTAACAGGGTTTGTTGCGCTGTCCGTGCTGAAGCTGTAACAGGGTTTGTTGCACTGTCCGTGCTGAAGCTGTAACATCGTTTGTTGCGCTGTCCATGCTGAAGTTGTAACAGGGTTTGTTGCGCTGTCCGTGCTGAATCTGTAACAGGGTTTATTGCGCTGTCCGTGCTGAAGGTGTAACAGGGTTTATTGCGCTGTCCGTGCTGAAGGTGTAACAGTGTTTATTGCGCTGTCAGTGCTGAAGATGCAACATCATTTCAGCCATTTAGTTTCTTTCTTGTTTCTGACCAGAAGTCCTGTTACCGAAATTGCTCTCGTTACGTGAAACATGTAAGCATCGCATGCATGTGACCATTAGGGCCTGACCTATATCCTATCATAATCACATCAATAAATTGGTTATAACAAACTTCGAACACAGTAATGTCGACAGCAAAGTGGATGCCGAGGACGTGAAAAAAAAACTTGAAACGGGTGAATGTTTACTGGTTGCTTAGGAGGGAAAGGGGAAGTCAGATCTGTGTCATGTGCCTTTTACTGAGGAGTGGCTTACATCTGGCCACTCTACCATAAAGGCCTGATTGGTGGAGTGCTGCAGAGATGGTTGTCCTTCTGGAAGGTTCTCCCATGTCCACAAAGGAACTCTGGAGCTCAGCCAGAGAGACCATCGAGTTCTGGGTCTCCTCCCTGACTAATACCCTTCTCCCCCGATTGCTTAGTTTGGCCGGGGCAGTGGTGCCAAACTGCTTCTATTTAAGAAAGATGGAGGCCACTATTAGCATATTAGCTATGTTGACTAGGACGTTACTTTAGCTAATATGGGGACAACGATGTAGGCTGTGTGTAGTGGTTATGACATGGTTTGGCTTGTAAAGTTTTTTTTGCCTGGTCACATACAGCTGATGTGTTGTTCATTGGAGTCCACAAGCAAAGGGAAAAGGTGAGAGGAGGAGAGCACGTAGAGGCTAGAATGAATACAATGTGGCCGCTATGAAAGTGTTTCTGAGTGATTAGGGGTGTATTCATTCCAGGGACCGGGTTGTCTGCCTGGTTGTTGACAGGGGCCGGGTTGTCTGCCTTGTTGTTGACAGGGACTGGGCTGTCTCTCTGGTTGTTGACAGGGACCGGGTTGTCTGCCTGGTTGTTAACAGGGACCGGGCTGTCTGCCTGGTTGTTGACAGGGACTGGGCTGTCTCTCTGGTTGTTGACAGGGACCGGGTTGTCTGCCTGGTTGTTGACAGGGACCGGGTTGTCTGCCTGGTTGACAATGGAAGCAGCAATAGATGAAGGGGGGTCGCGACCCCAGCTTTGAGAATCACTGATGTAAGTGATCTTACTGGGGGGCTGTCTTGACCTCCTGTCTACTACGATGATGTGACTTCTGTCTGTCCCTACAATGCTATGCTAGGTGTTAATCTGAGTCACAGCTCAGATTTGCTGACAGCCTGAAAACCCCTCCTGACCATAGATAGAGGAGCTTATTCTTATCATCATCACAGCATGATAGCCTACTGCTAAGTTGACTCTTCAGGCTAATGAACATGACAATGTAAATCCTTTCTACCTCCAAGGGCATGACTTCGCTGGGAGTTCATTTTTGCCTCTGAGTCAAGGGGTTGTGCTATTGATCATAAGAGTGTTTAACACTGAAAAGGCTTTTTCCAAATTAAAATATCCATGTGATATTGTTACATACAATGATATCCCATATCCTATTATTAATTTAATAAACATACTTTTCAATGTCGATTTTATGATGTGCACGTGAGCCCTATTAAAAGACCGGTAGCCGCCCGGTAGCCTTCAGGTGTGCAGCTTGTTGTTTAGTTGGCCAATCAAAGCTTGTTGTTTAGTTGGCCAATCAAAGCGGCAAAGAGGCTCAATGAGTAGCAAGGGGAGTGAGAGTTCACTAATGCGAGATTATGGAATAAGAAGTTCAAAAAATGAGAAGGGGTAGGCTACAACGAGCTACCAACAGGTAGAATGCCGCTTTATACGAATGGAGAGAAATAGCAGCATGTGGCCTCAATTAGCCTAGCTAGCTATAGTTGGCTAGCTTAGCCAGCGAACTAACTAGCTTCCCTAGGCTACGCCAGTCAAGGCAGGCTTTGTTAACGTTTGTGGCTGCTACGACTTAGCTAGTCTTGGCTGTACTCGAGTGGCCTTGGTGCCTCTCTCTCTCCCTCCCGCCACACACACAGCCCCATATAACCTCTACAGCTGTAGCAATAGAGCGCCAGCCTATCCCTCGCGCAGCAATGCTCAGGTTAAAAACGTACGTGAAAGAAAAAAATGTATTTTGAATATCCGATATCCGAAAAAAATATAGGATACTATTAGAATAGTGAAATTATTTCAAACCCCATTCCTAGTCAGAGCCATAATCATGATGCTTCATTCTATGTAAAAAAAAAAAATGATAAGCATATCAAAGCATACCTCTTGATCTGACTGGTGGTTCTTTATTAAATAAACTAAATATGCTTATCTGCATCTCTGCTAACATCTGGGTAAAACATTTAAAGGAATGTGAGTCTTATTCAGGACATTTAGTAATTGCTTGCTTTTCTAAAGTCTATCAACCTTACCAGCAGGCATGCCAGCTAAGAGAGTATGAAGGAAAATTGTTTTAGTGTCCTAAATAATCATTGGTTCCTGCCTGTGCCTGGTAGAGATATGAGGACCATCTGGCAGAACGCCCAGGATATGTTCTTTAAGTTAAGATAGGAGACGGTGCCAGACACATACCGGAACCAACCCTATGAACTATGCCTATGTAACGGGACTGGCCCGGAGGAGCTCCTGTTCGACATGTGTACTTGGTGCATTGAGTTGGCTGGAACCTCTCCAGTGCCCTGATAATAAAGAATGATTCATTTAAGATTGACTTTGAGTGTCCGTACGGGAGTTGCAGCGATGTGACAAAACTGTAACTACCAATTGGATTTGATGAAATTGGGGATAAAATAAAAATGTAAATGAATAAAATAAGAATTTCCACAACAATAGTCATTTCGATAGCCTGAAATGGCATCTTGGTAGCTAGTTATGAGACTAGGAACCTATCTGGGCTAGCTAAAACTAACTTCATAAAATTGCTAAGTCGCTAGTAGTATTACAGAGAAAAAACAAACATTGTATTCTTTTTACAGGACATTTCTGAGGGGGCATGATGCCCCTGGTGTCCCCTATGGGCATGATGCCCCTGGTGTCCCCTATGGGCATGACACCCCTGTGTCCCCTATGGGCATGACACCCCTGTGTCCCCTATGGGCATGATGCCCCTGGTGTCCCCTATGGGCATGATGCCCCTGGTGTCCCCTATGGGCATGACACCCCTGTGTCCCCTATGGGCATGATGCCCCTGGTGTCCCCTATGGGCATGATGCCCCTGGTGTCCCCTATGGGCATGACACCCCTGTGTCCCCTATGGGCATGATGCCCCTGGTGTCCCCTATGGGCATGATGCCCCTGGTGTCCCCTATGGGCATGACGCCCCTGTATCCCCTATGGGCATGATGCCCCTGGTGTCCCCTATGGGCATGATGCCCCTGTATCCCCTATGGGCATGACACCCCTGTGCCCCCTATGGGCATGACGCCCCTGTGTGGGGGTTGCGAGGTCTCTGACCCACTATCACAATGAATCATAACACATTCTTTACAGCATTAATGTAATAACACCACAGATTAAGAAATAAACTCCACTATGCCCCCCCCCCCCTGCCCCCGCAACACAGTGAGCACAGCTTGAGCTGAGGACCTGCTAATTGAATATTAGACCCCTGATGAATAGCAAACAACATTATAATGGCTTTCAACCTGCATGGGCTGCTTTCCAAATGGCACCCTATCCACTATTGGGTATATAGGGAACAGGGTGGCATTGTTGGTTGTTGTAGATGTGATGTAGAGACACATCTCACCTACCTACCGCTCACCGCAGGTGTGTCCTTCCTGCAGCTATTCCAACACCACTACCTGTGCCACTTATAATAACCCTGAGATGAGAAGAGCATACAGTAGTAACCAGACAAACACTTATAATAACCGTGAGATGAGAAGAGCATACAGTAGTAACCAGACAAACACTTATAATAACCCTGAGATGAGAAGAGAATACAGTAGTAACCAGACAAACACTTATAATAACCCTGAGATGAGAAGAGAATACAGTAGTAACCACACAAACACTTATAATAACCCTGAGATGAGAAGAGTATACAGTAGTAACCACACAAACACTTATAATAACCCTGAGATGAGAAGAGCATACAGTAGTAACCACACAAACACTTATAATAACCCTGAGATGAGAAGAGTATACAGTAGTAACCACACAAACACTTATAATAACCCTGAGATGAGAAGAGCATACAGTAGTAACCACACAAACACTTATAATAACCCTGAGATGAGAAGAGAATACAGTAGTAACCACACAAACACTTATAATAACCCTGAGATGAGAAGAGAATACAGTAGTAACCACACAAACACTTATAATAACCCTGAGATGAGAAGAGAATACAGTAGTAACCACACAAACACAGTCTTCTGGAAATACAGTTGCCACAGTAGGTGAGGAATGGCATGAATCTGCTCGCTCAGTATCAAGTCTATTTTGAATGGAGAGAAAGAGATTGGACACCGTCCTGGAGGGTACTGTAGTCAACCTGAGGCCACCACATATACTGTTGCCTACAACATATGCAACAGATATACAGAGTATAGTTTGGAGAGGCTTAAAAGTCCATTTACAATTTATTATCAATAATGAACAGAACATTTGAAGCACATTATGATACATTAGCCTGGTCTCAGTTGGCAAACTTGGCATGACAGCACAAACAGACTAGCACACAGGCTAGATAAATACTGATTGGTGTATTCAAAACGTAATTTCTGACAGGAAGCTTCTTAAATTATCCAGCATCAACACACTGACATGCAAAGCTGAAACAACATAACAGACCTTATGATGTTTTAAGACTGAGGCTCCTTGCCTTCTTATGTGCAGATAAGGGGGGCTGGCAGCCCTGCCTTCTAAATGCAACATTCTGACTTGACAGTTAGCTTCCTTCATCTGCTGAGACAGACAGCAACTTCCTTATGATGGGTTTCCTCTAGTCAAAGACAAACGCTGCGTTCTAAATTGGCACCGTATTCCCCATGGAGTGCACTATTTTGCACTACATGGGGAGTGTCCTATGCGGGACCTGGTCAAATGTAGTGCACTATATAGGGAATAGGGTACAATTTCATGTAAAGACAGACAGTCATCTGAGCAGCACCAGTCATTGAAATTGAAGTAGCTAGGACCTCGCTAGGCAAACCAAGGATAAGACAAATGGCTCTGAAGACAACTATTTGTTGACAGATGCTAGTCTCTTCACTATGAATACTATTTAATGATGTAATGCTGACCAACCATGTTGGAGATTTTTGAAGGCACCTTTGGCTACATGGCGTGATGTTTATACTGGAGTGGTCACATGTTTAGTATTTTGGTCTGACACAAACGCTCTATGGGTAGGTTCGAGTCTGCGTAATAATATTTGGTTCACACATTGTCTAAACACAGGATAATTTCAATTGCTCTAATTATTTATCGGTTTCGATATGATAATTTAAGGATCCATTACGCATTTGCATGTGCGTATTCCTCCATCTCCACGCGCCCTCTAAACATTATCAACGGTTAAAGCTAATAGACTATTCAACATAATAGGCATATCGTAAATCAAATACAGTAACCCAGCCTACCTCGGCTCTGGCAGACAGTGACAGCCCGCGTTCGGATGACTTGTCTTGTTGTGGTGGCACCAGTAACAGTTACAGAACATTCGGCACCAGTAACAGTTACAGAACATTCGGCACCAGTAACAGTTACAGAACATTCGGCACCAGTAACAGTTACAGAACATTCGCAGCCTCTCAGTTCTATCTGTAGCTGGTGCTGATCTCTGTCTAAGAACTTTTCACGAGCCTAGATGCGTCTCTCTCATTATCCCTTTTCGAAAATGTAAAACACTTACATTGTTGATTAGCCTTTACCATGGATAGATGTTCAAGTACACTAACTAGGTCTACTAACTAGCCTACTGGTAATAGTGCTCTGACCCACTGCCTGTGTCCCAAAACTAAAGCGCTTCCCAGATGACACGTGATTAACCCACCGGGAATAGCTCTCATCCCGGCATTACACCGTCCCGCTGCCTCACGCTACATCTGCATGGGAAGCTGCCTCAGTGGAATGTTCTCCTCCGTGCAAACATCTCCCCCATCATCATCTCTCCCCATAATCTTCACGGTTCTAATATAGCCTTATACGTGCTGTCTCTTTCACAGCGGTATAAAATAACTGCCGTGAATGTCATTTGCGCGCCTGCACACTCCAGGGCTTTTCTTTGGAATGTCAAACCATCATCACTGAGGGGTTATCGTCTCACTCAGCTCTCACGTTATGCATTATCGCTTAGATTGTTTGTGTCTGTGAGTGCTCTAACGTGTTCTGATTGTCAACTTAGATCGACAGGGGAGATACATCCGTTATACAGATGCAATTTTATCAACTCACGTTTCTAAAATAGTAAACCCTCTTCCACTCTTGGAAATGGTCCAGGATAAATAATCTCGAGCATTTCCTTTCAGAGGCATATTCACAAAAGGATTAGCTGTTCTCTCTTTTGAAGAGTTTGGATAAACAACAATCCCATATCAAAACGCTGCTACAGAAAATTGAAAAAGTAATTGGAAGGGCCTGAGAAAATGACTAGTAGAGGGAGACAGTTAGAGGACTAGCCATCCTGAGCCAACTCCATGGAAACAACACAGTCTCAGGATGCTAGATGAATTGACAATGTCTTTCTCTCTTCAATAAGATGAGTTGTCATGGTTCTGCAGAAAAGAGCGTTGGATGCGTCCCAAATATCTCTGAAATAGTGCATTACCTTTCCCCCTGGGGAATATAGGGAACAGGGTGCTATTTGGGACGCGGTATTTGGCTCAGAGACTGGGCTTTGACCAGACGTTAATGTGAGGCTCAGAGACTGGGTTTTGACCAGACGTTAATGTGAGGCTCAGAGACTGGGCTTTGACCAGACGTTAATGTGAGGCTCAGAGACTGGGTTTTGACCAGACGTTAATGTGAGGCTCAGAGACTGGGTTTTGACCAGACGTTAATGTGAGGCTCAGAGACTGGGCTTTGACCAGACGTTAATGTGAGGCTCAGAGACTGGGCTTTGACCAGACGTTAATGTGAGGCTCAGAGACTGGGTTTTGACCAGACGTTAATGTGAGGCTCAGAGACTGGGCTTTGACCAGACGTTAATGTGAGGCTCAGAGACTGGGTTTTGACCAGACGTTAATGTGAGGCTCAGAGACTGGGTTTTGACCAGACGTTAATGTGAGGCTCAGAGACTGGGTTTTGACCAGACGTTAATGTGAGGCTCAGAGACTGGGTTTTGACCAGACGTTAATGTGAGGCTCAGAGACTGGGTTTTGACCAGACGTTAATGTGAGGCTCAGAGACTGGGTTTTGACCAGACGTTAATGTGAGGCTCAGAGACTGGGTTTTGACCAGACGTTAATGTGAGGCTCAGAGACTGGGTTTTGACCAGACGTTAATGTGAGGCTCAGAGACTGGGTTTTGACCAGACGTTAATGTGAGGCTCAGAGACTGGGCTTTGACCAGACGTTAATGTGAGGCTCAGAGACTGGGCTTTGACCAGACGTTAATGTGAGGCTCAGAGACTGGGCTTTGACCAGACGTTAATGTGAGGCTCAGAGACTGGGTTTTGACCAGACGTTAATGTGAGGCTCAGAGACTGGGTTTTGACCAGACGTTAATGTGAGGCTCAGAGACTGGGTTTTGACCAGACGTTAATGTGAGGCTCAGAGACTGGGTTTTGACCAGACGTTAATGTGAGGCTCAGAGACTGGGTTTTGACCAGACGTTAATGTGAGGCTCAGAGACTGGGTTTTGACCAGACGTTAATGTGAGGCTCAGAGACTGGGTTTTGACCAGACGTTAATGTGAGGCTCAGAGACTGGGTTTTGACCAGACGTTAATGTGAGGCTCAGAGACTGGGTTTTGACCAGACGTTAATGTGAGGCTCAGAGACTGGGCTTTGACCAGACGTTAATGTGAGGCTCAGAGACTGGGCTTTGACCAGACGTTAATGTGAGGCTCAGAGACTGGGCTTTGACCAGACGTTAATGTGAGGCTCAGAGACTGGGTTTTGACCAGACGTTAATGTGAGGCTCAGAGACTGGGTTTTGACCAGACGTTAATGTGAGGCTCAGAGACTGGGTTTTGACCAGACGTTAATGTGAGGCTCAGAGACTGGGTTTTGACCAGACGTTAATGTGAGGCTCAGAGACTGGGCTTTGACCAGACGTTAATGTGAGGCTCAGAGACTGGGCTTTGACCAGACGTTAATGTGAGGCTCAGAGACTGGGCTTTGACCAGACGTTAATGTGAGGCTCAGAGACTGGGCTTTGACCAGACGTTAATGTGAGGCTCAGAGACTGGGTTTTGACCAGACGTTAATGTGAGGCTCAGAGACTGGGTTTTGACCAGACGTTAATGTGAGGCTCAGAGACTGGGTTTTGACCAGACGTTAATGTGAGGCTCAGAGACTGGGTTTTGACCAGACGTTAATGTGAGGCTCAGAGACTGGGCTTTGACCAGACGTTAATGTGAGGCTCAGAGACTGGGTTTTGACCAGACGTTAATGTGAGGCTCAGAGACTGGGTTTTGACCAGACGTTAATGTGAGGCTCAGAGACTGGGTTTTGACCAGACGTTAATGTGAGGCTCAGAGACTGGGTTTTGACCAGACGTTAATGTGAGGCTCAGAGACTGGGCTTTGACCAGACGTTAATGTGAGGCTCAGAGACTGGGCTTTGACCAGACGTTAATGTGAGGCTCAGAGACTGGGCTTTGACCAGACGTTAATGTGAGGCTCAGAGACTGGGTTTTGACCAGACGTTAATGTGAGGCTCAGAGACTGGGTTTTGACCAGACGTTAATGTGAGGCTCAGAGACTGGGCTTTGACCAGACGTTAATGTGAGGCTCAGAGACTGGGTTTTGACCAGACGTTAATGTGAGGCTCAGAGACTGGGTTTTGACCAGACGTTAATGTGAGGCTCAGAGACTGGGTTTTGACCAGACGTTAATGTGAGGCTCAGAGACTGGGTTTTGACCAGACGTTAATGTGAGGCTCAGAGACTGGGTTTTGACCAGACGTTAATGTGAGGCTCAGAGACTGGGTTTTGACCAGACGTTAATGTGAGGCTCAGAGACTGGGTTTTGACCAGACGTTAATGTGAGGCTCAGAGACTGGGTTTTGACCAGACGTTAATGTGAGGCTCAGAGACTGGGTTTTGACCAGACGTTAATGTGAGGCTCAGAGACTGGGCTTTGACCAGACGTTAATGTGAGGCTCAGAGACTGGGCTTTGACCAGACGTTAATGTGAGGCTCAGAGACTGGGCTTTGACCAGACGTTAATGTGAGGCTCAGAGACTGGGTTTTGACCAGACGTTAATGTGAGGCTCAGAGACTGGGTTTTGACCAGACGTTAATGTGAGGCTCAGAGACTGGGTTTTGACCAGACGTTAATGTGAGGCTCAGAGACTGGGTTTTGACCAGACGTTAATGTGAGGCTCAGAGACTGGGTTTTGACCAGACGTTAATGTGAGGCTCAGAGACTGGGTTTTGACCAGACGTTAATGTGAGGCTCAGAGACTGGGTTTTGACCAGACGTTAATGTGAGGCTCAGAGACTGGGTTTTGACCAGACGTTAATGTGAGGCTCAGAGACTGGGTTTTGACCAGACGTTAATGTGAGGCTCAGAGACTGGGCTTTGACCAGACGTTAATGTGAGGCTCAGAGACTGGGCTTTGACCAGACGTTAATGTGAGGCTCAGAGACTGGGCTTTGACCAGACGTTAATGTGAGGCTCAGAGACTGGGTTTTGACCAGACGTTAATGTGAGGCTCAGAGACTGGGTTTTGACCAGACGTTAATGTGAGGCTCAGAGACTGGGTTTTGACCAGACGTTAATGTGAGGCTCAGAGACTGGGTTTTGACCAGACGTTAATGTGAGGCTCAGAGACTGGGCTTTGACCAGACGTTAATGTGAGGCTCAGAGACTGGGCTTTGACCAGACGTTAATGTGAGGCTCAGAGACTGGGCTTTGACCAGACGTTAATGTGAGGCTCAGAGACTGGGCTTTGACCAGACGTTAATGTGAGGCTCAGAGACTGGGTTTTGACCAGACGTTAATGTGAGGCTCAGAGACTGGGTTTTGACCAGACGTTAATGTGAGGCTC
The DNA here is from genome assembly GCA_023634145.1 of Thymallus thymallus. Lineage (NCBI taxonomy): Eukaryota > Metazoa > Chordata > Actinopteri > Salmoniformes > Salmonidae > Thymallus > Thymallus thymallus. The sequence goes on along the minus strand of CM042385.1, from coordinate 3,635,774 downwards.
AGAGACTGGGTTTTGACCAGACGTTAATGTGAGGCTCAGAGACTGGGTTTTGACCAGACGTTAATGTGAGGCTCAGAGACTGGGCTTTGACCAGACGTTAATGTGAGGCTCAGAGACTGGGTTTTGACCAGACGTTAATGTGAGGCTCAGAGACTGGGTTTTGACCAGACGTTAATGTGAGGCTCAGAGACTGGGTTTTGACCAGACGTTAATGTGAGGCTCAGAGACTGGGTTTTGACCAGACGTTAATGTGAGGCTCAGAGACTGGGCTTTGACCAGACGTTAATGTGAGGCTCAGAGACTGGGCTTTGACCAGACGTTAATGTGAGGCTCAGAGACTGGGCTTTGACCAGACGTTAATGTGAGGCTCAGAGACTGGGTTTTGACCAGACGTTAATGTGAGGCTCAGAGACTGGGTTTTGACCAGACGTTAATGTGAGGCTCAGAGACTGGGTTTTGACCAGACGTTAATGTGAGGCTCAGAGACTGGGTTTTGACCAGACGTTAATGTGAGGCTCAGAGACTGGGTTTTGACCAGACGTTAATGTGAGGCTCAGAGACTGGGTTTTGACCAGACGTTAATGTGAGGCTCAGAGACTGGGTTTTGACCAGACGTTAATGTGAGGCTCAGAGACTGGGTTTTGACCAGACGTTAATGTGAGGCTCAGAGACTGGGTTTTGACCAGACGTTAATGTGAGGCTCAGAGACTGGGTTTTGACCAGACGTTAATGTGAGGCTCAGAGACTGGGTTTTGACCAGACGTTAATGTGAGGCTCAGAGACTGGGTTTTGACCAGACGTTAATGTGAGGCTCAGAGACTGGGTTTTGACCAGACGTTAATGTGAGGCTCAGAGACTGGGTTTTGACCAGACAAAGCATTAAAAGCCATCATAATTACAGCAGGGTATAAAGCACAGATCCATTAGTTTTGCCTTGACATTTATGTGCCATTTTTCATAATCTCTCTCACACACACACACACACACACACACACACACACACACACACACACACACACACACACACACACACACACACACACACACACACACACACACACACACACACACACACACACACACACACACACACACACACACACACACACACACACACACACACACACACACAGAGCATTAACCAAGCATTAGATCAGCATTGATTATGGATTCTGTTTTGTGTATGTGTGTGTGTGTGTGTGTGTGTGTGTGTGTGTGTGTGTGTGTGTGTGTGTGTGTGTGTGTGTGTGTGTGCGTGTGTGTGTGTGTGTATGTGTGTGTGTGTGTGTGTGCCTGTGCCTATGAATTTATACTGAACAAAAATATAAACGCAACATGCAACTATTTCAATGAATGACAGCCAGGCCCACCAACTGGGGAGCCAGGCCCAGCCAATCAGAATGAGAATTGCCCCACAAAGGGCTTCATTACAGACAGAAATACTCCTCAGTTTCATCAGCTGTCCGGGTGGCTGGTCTCAGACAATCCCGCAGGTGAAGAAGCCGATTACAAGGTCCTGGACTGGCGTGGTTAGACTTGGTCTGCGGTTGTGAAGCCAGTTGGACGTACTGAGAAATTCTCTAAAAGAAGGTGAAGGCGGCTTATGGTAGAGAAATTAACATTACATTCTCTGGCAACAGCTCTGGTGGACATACCTGCAGTCAGCAAGCCAATTACACGCTCCCTCAAAACTTGAGATATCTGTGGCATTGTGTTGTGTGACAAAACTGCACATTTTAAAGTGGCCTTTTATTGTCCCCAGCACAAGGTGCACCTGTGTAATGATCATGCTGTTAATCATCTTCTTGATATGTCACACCTGTCAGGTGGATGGATGATCTTGGCAAAGGAGAAATGTTCACTAACAGGGATGTAAACAAATTTGTGCACAACATTTTAGAGAAACCCAGACAACTATACTATACAGTGCTTCAACACATCCAACCCAGACAACTATACTATACAGTGCTTCAACACATCCAACCCAGACAACTATACTATACAGTGCTTCAACACATCCAACCCAGACAACTATACTATACAGTGTATCAACACATCCAACCCAGACAACTATACTATACAGTGCATCAACACATCCAACCCAGACAACTATACTATACAGTGTATCAACACATCCAACCCAGACAACTATACTATACAGTGCTTCAACACATCCAACCCAGACAACTATACTATACAGTGTATCAACACATCCAACCCAGACAACTATACTATACAGTGCATCAACACATCCAACCCAGACAACTATACTATACAGTTCTTCAACACATCCAACTCAGACAACTATACTATACAGTGCTTCAACACATCCAACCCAGACAACTATACTATACAGTGCTTCAACACATCCAACCCAGACAACTATACTATACAGTGTATCAACACATCCAACCCAGACAACTATACTATACAGTGTATCAACACATCCAACCCAGACAACTATACTATACAGTGTATCAACATATCCAACCCAGACAACTATACTATACAGTGCTTCAACACATCCAACCCAGACAACTATACTATACAGTGCTTCAACACATCCAACCCAGACAACTATACTATACAGTGTATCAACACATCCAACCCAGACAACTATACTGTACAGTGCATCAACACATTGAACTCAGACCAACTAGTTCCCGATAGTGTGATTCAAATAAAGCAGCCGGCAATGCTATTGAAATGATTCTAGAGAAGGGCAAGCTGATGAGCATGCTAGCTAGCATGTGAAGTGTGAAATGTGTCTGCTTTGTCAGGACACAGACACATGTGCTCATAGCTCACACCATCACACGCATGTTTATGCAGGAAGTGGGGTAGTTGTGCTCCCGGGGTTTGATCGTAGTGGAGGGAGACTATAGTATGTCATCATTAGGTTTATGGAGTTGTGCCGCCTACATATCTTTTTAAATACGTTCATAAAAAAAACAATTCAAAATCCAAATTTCACTTCATTACAGGGCTTTTCTCAGATGTATTTTAATAAGGCTTGCAGATGTTTGAGGACCACTAGCCTTCACCTCTTCCCTTCAATAGAAGACTTTACCAATCAGTCACCCAACCAGAGTTCCACTAGCCTTCACCTCTTCCCTTCAATAGAAGACTTTACCAATCAGTCACCCAACCAGAGTTCCACTAGCCTTCACCTCTTCCCTTCAATAGAAGACTTTACCAATCAGTCACCCAACCAGAGTTCCACTAGCCTTCACCTCTTCCCTTCAATAGAAGACTTTACCAATCAGTCACCCAACCAGAGTTCCACTAGCCTTCACCTTTTCCCTTCAATAGAAGACTTTACCAATCAGTCACCCAACCAGAGTTCCACTAGCCTTCACCTTTTCCCTTCAATAGAAGACTTTACCAATCAGTCACCCAACCAGAGTTCCACTAGCCTTCACCTCTTCCCTTCAATAGAAGACTTTACCAATCAGTCACCCAACCAGAGTTCCACTAGCCTTCACCTTTTCCCTTCAATAGAAGACTTTACCAATCAGTCACCCAACCAGAGTTCCACTAGCCTTCACCTCTTCCCTTCAATAGAAGACTTTACCAATCAGTCACCCAACCAGAGTTCCACTAGCCTTCACCTCTTCCCTTCAATAGAAGACTTTACCAATCAGTCACCCAACCAGAGTTCCACTAGCCTTCACCTCTTCCCTTCAATAGAAGACTTTACCAATCAGTCACCCAACCAGAGTTCCACTAGCCTTCACCTTTTCCCTTCAATAGAAGACTTTACCAATCAGTCACCCAACCAGAGTTCCACTAGCCTTCACCTCTTCCCTTCAATAGAAGACTTTACCAATCAGTCACCCAACCAGAGTTCCACTAGCCTTCACCTCTTCCCTTCAATAGAAGACTTTACCAATCAGTCACCCAACCAGAGTTCCACTAGCCTTCACCTTTTCCCTTCAATAGAAGACTTTACCAATCAGTCACCCAACCAGAGTTCCGCTAGCCTTCACCTCTTCCCTTCAATAGAAGACTTTACCAATCAGTCACCCAACCAGAGTTCCGCTAGCCTTCACCTCTTCCCTTCAATAGAAGACTTTACCAATCAGTCACCCAACCAGAGTTTCAATGCATTTGTTTTGCTCCTAGTTCTAGAAAGGCTTTCACAGCTATTCAAAAGCCAACAGAGATCTACATTGGACTGAGGTTTGGACTGAAAGACTGTGTGTCTTACACCTTTGTGTCAAAACTTTTCTTCATTTTTCTTGTGTAATAGAAAAGCAGAGGAAGGTTCAACCTTGGAAGGGAATTAAGTTAAAACATTTTTTGTAAGAAATATTGTTTGATATCACGCTATAGCTTGAGGGCAGCAATGGAAAGACTATAATTCTGAGCTCTACGGAGCCTGAATCTGAATCCCTTTACGCATGCTGATAACATGACTGATACACATGAGCCCAGTGGGCTCAGTTTAGGGGGAAAGGTGTGTGTGTATGTGCGTTAACACTCCTGATATCATAGATGAGCTCAGAGGACCCTGCACAGGTGTTATTATAGTGTTATATGAGGAAGATGAGGAAGGTGTTATTATAGTGTTATATGAGGAGGATGAGGAAGGTGTTATTATAGTGTGATATGACGAAGTTGTTATTATAGTGTGATATGAGGAAGATGAAGAAGGTGTTATTATAGTGTGAAATGAGGAAGGTGTTATTATAGTGTGATATGAGGAAGATGAGGAAGGTGTTATAATAGTGTGATATGAGGAAGATGAGGAAAGTGTTATTATAGTGTAAAATGAGGAAGGTGTTATTATAGTGTGAAATGAGGAAGGTGTTATTATAGTGTGAAATGAGGAAGGTGTTATTAAATTGTGAGCCTCTGAATCCAGAAGCTGCCCCACAGAGGTAGATGAAGATGGCCGCTTTCCTCTGCAGGTGGTGGATCAGATAAGGCCCTCTTTCAGCCACCGAGCCACAGCGACATTCTTGGCAAGGATACAGAGAGGCAGAACCTGTAGGAGAGCCAGTCTTTTCTCCTCTGTGTTGGAATGGTTTGGCAGGAGAGCAGCAGCCAGTACAGTAGAGGAAAGGACAGGGACATTGAATGGGCAGTTCTGTGACGGCTTTTGGAAATTATACCTCACAGTTGCTTGTCACAGTGACATGCCTGGCAAGGATACAGATAGAAGCAGACCCTGCATGTACTGTACTGTCCTCCTCTCTGTAGGAGAGACCTCTCCTCTTTCATCTCCTCTCCTCTCCTCTCCTCTCCTCTCCTCTCCTCTCCTCTCCTCTCCTCTCCTCTCCTCTTCGTGGGGATTGGTTGAGAAGATAGCAGGAGAGAGTAGTCTCTTCTCTGTGATTGGTTGGCAGCAGGATAGCACCCAGTAGAGATGGGAAGGGAGTACATCATTTGGGGTAGTTTTGCATTTCTACCTCAGTTACAGTTCAGCAACAGTCGAACAGCATTCATCATCATTCACATTTACATCCTGTATGACTAAAATAATAATAATAATAATAATAATAAAGCAAGCAGCTTAATTCCTTCACGTTTCGAAGCACAAAATAATCAAGCTGAGCTCTTTAACTCTGAGACCCCAACAAGCTTGAGCTCTCATTCTATTTATTTCATGGTATGATTTCTTTGTTTGAGTCAGGCCTGGGAGTATGACATACCTGACAGCTCTGATTTACATGAAGACACGGGACCAGATGGCAGCAGGACAAAACAGTATAAAGCTACCTCATATTCATGCAGGGACATGTCAGGTGTTGGATCTATTCCAAATAGCACCCTATTTCCCATATAGTGCACTATTTTTGACCAGGCCTATAGTGCACCATGTAGGGAATAGGGTGCCATTTGGGATGCAGAGTTGTACAACCTTATGGAGTGAATAACCTAGCAGCTGGCTCCAGTTACCTCTGACTGGAGGCACAGCCAGATGAGACCGCTCAGGGAAGGATGATTATCAGACCCTGTTTCAAATAGAGGTCCTGGCAGACTAGGGCTGGAAGCTCTGCTACTGGCCCTGGTCAAAGTAGTGCACTACATATGAAATAGGTCACATTTCCGTGAAATGCAATTGGGAAGAATTTAACGACATCAGGAGGACAAGGTTTGGCTTCGGACTGGAAGGGAGGGATAGAATCAGACAGGACTGGAAGGGAGGGATAGAATCAGACAGGACTGGAAGGGAGGGATAGAATCAGACAGGACTGGAAGGGAGGGATAGAATCAGACAGGACTGGAAGGGAGGGATAGAATCAGACAGGACTGGAAGGGAGGGATAGAATCAGACAGGACTGGAAGGGAGGGATAGAATCAGACAGGACTGGAAGGGGGGGATAGAATCAGACAGGACTGGAAGGGAGGGATAGAATCAGACAGGACTGGAAGGGAGGGATAGAATCAGACAGGACTGGAAGGGGGGGATAGAATCAGACAGGACTGGAAGGGAGGGATAGAATCAGACAGGACTGGAAGGGAGGGATAGAATCAGACAGGACTGGGAGGGAGGGATACCAATCAGACTGGACTGGAAGGGGGGGATAGAATCAGACAGGACTGGAAGGGAGGGATAGAATCAGACAGGACTGGGAGGGAGGGATACCAATCAGACTGGACTGGAAGGGGGGGATAGAATCAGACAGGACTGGAAGGGAGGGATAGAATCAGACAGGACTGGGAGGGAGGGATACCAATCAGACTGGACTGGAAGGGGGGGATAGAATCAGACAGGACTGGAAGGGAGGGATAGAATCAGACTGGACTGGGAGGGAGAGATAGAATCAGACTGGACTGGGAGGGAGAGATAGAATCAGACTGGACTGGGAGGGAGAGATGGAATCAGACTGGACTGGAAGGGAGGGATAGAATCAGACAGGACTGGAAGGGAGAGATAGATTCAGACTGGCCCACGTTCAAACAGTTTGTGACGTGCCCAACCAGGAATAATACAACTCTGAACTTGTTAAATGCTAATGTGAAGGATGCATACAACTCCACTGCACTCCCTCCCCTCGGTAGATCGGATCACAACCTTGTCCACCTCACCCCACTCTACAGACCTATGGTCCAACAGCAGCCTGCGACCACTAGGACCATTAGGAGATGGTCTCCGGAGTCGAATGAGGCCCTACAGGACTGCTTTGAAACAACGGACTGGGATTTGCTCTGTGAGGCTCATGGGGAGGACATTGATGGACTTACTGACTGCATAACGGACTATTTCAATTAATAAACCCTGGGTCACCAGCGACCTGAATGCCCTGCTGAATGAGAAGAAGAGGGCCTTCAAGGAGGGGGACAAGGACAAATTGAAATGCGTCCAGAGGGAGCTGAAGTTGCAGATTGCTGAGGGGAAGAGAGTGTATAAGGAGAATATGGAGGACAAGCTAAAGCAGAACAAGTTGAGAGAGGTGTGGAAGGGTATGAGAAATATCACTGGCTTCAAAAAGTCAAACAGTGGGCAGACGGAGGGGACCCAGGACAGAGCCAATGAGCTGAACCAATTTTTTAACAGGTTCGATACTGGCCCTGTCCACCTCCCCTCCAGCTCTCCAGGACACACACCCTCATGGCTGTCCCACCCCCACTTTGCTCACAACACCTCTGTTGAGACAATCAGTGACCCCCTCCCCACCTCCGTCCCTGCTCACGCTGGACTGATCCTCAACACCCCCCTTCCCCCCACCTCTGGACTGATCCTCAACACCCCGCTTCCCCCCTCCTTCCCACCTGGGCTGGCTTTCACCACCATCCAAGTGAAGAGAGAGCTGGAGAGACTACATCAGTGGAAAGCGACAGGCCCTGATGGCATCATTCCAAGGGTGCTTAGGGTCTGTGCTGACCAACTGTGTGGAATACTCCAGCGACACTTCAAGCCTGAGCCTATGCTGTGGAAAACATCCTGCCTCGTCCCAGTGCCCAAGAAGGCGCACCCCACTGTCCTGAATGACTTCAGACCTGTAGCGCTAACATCCCACATCATGAAGACCCTGGAAAGGTTAGTCCTCGCTCACCTCAGACCCCTGGTGTGTACATCACTGGACCCCCTGCAGTTCGCATATCAGCGCAACATCGGGGTGGATGATGCAATCATCTACCTTCTGCAGAGGGCCTACTCTCACCTGGACAACGCAGGTTGCACAGTGAGGGTTATGTTTTTTGACTTCTCCAGTGCCTTCAACACCATTCAGCCCCTACTACTGGGTGAGAAGATGAAGAGGATGAAAGTGGAAGCACCCTTAGTCTCCTGGGTCAAGGACTACCTGACCGGTAGGCCACAATTTGTGTGACTACAGAGCTGTGTGTCAGAACGGGCAGTAAGCAACACAGGGGCCCCCCAGGGAACGGTCCTATCCCCCTTCCTGTTCACCCTCTACACCTCGGACTTCAGATCCATGCCACCTACAGAAGTTCTCGGATGACTCCGCAATTGTAGGGTGCATCAGGGGTGGGCAGGAGGAGGAGTACAGGAGCACAATCAACGACTTTGTGTTGTGGTGTGAGTAGAACCACCTTCAGCTCAACATCAGCAAAACAAACGAGATGGTGGTGGACTTCAGGAGATCCAAGGCCCAACTGACTGCTGTTCCCATACAGGGGATGGTTGTGGAAATGGTTGGGTCATACAAGTTTCTGGGAGTCCGTATGGACAACAGGCTGGAATGGGCTGGTAACACCGGGGCTCTGTACAAAAAGGGCCAGAGCCGACTTTCTGAGGAGGCTCAGGTCCTTCAACGTGTGCAGTAAACTACTGTATCTGTACAGTTAATTTAACCATGCAAAATATTCACTTACCTGTTCATTTAACCAGTCTGTATATTAAGTAAACTAGTATTACCCTCACTTATATTATACACACTTTTAGCTATTTAAGTATTTCTCTGCCATCGACCTGTATAGTATAGTTAACCATGCAAATACTCTTTATTTATCTAAATCAACTTGCAATATTTATATAAAAAAAAAAAAATTCACCTAACACTCAGTAACAATGTATAGTGTACATATTCAGCCATTCACCCATACTATGCAATGTCTTTTTATAGCTTTTTTGCACTTCTGACTTCTTGTATTTTTCTACTTTATCATTCTGCCGCTCTATGTATCATGTCTGAGTTCATAAACCGTATAAACTAGGACAACAGAATAACAGTATATATCTCCAGGCATGTGTTTATCATGAATAACAGTATATATCTCCAGGCATGTGTTTATCATGAATAACAGTATATATCTCCAGGCATGTGTTTATTATGAATAACAGTATATAACTCCAGGCATGTGTTTATCATGAATAACAGTATATATCTCCAGGCATGTGTTAATCATGAATAACAGTATATATCTCCAGGCATGTGTTTATCATGAATAACAGTATATATCTCCAGGCATGTGTTAATCATGAATAACAGTATATATCTCCAGGCATGTGTTTATCATGAATAACAGTATATATCTCCAGGCATGTGTTAATCATGAATAACAGTATATAACTCCAGGCATGTGTTAATCATGAATAACAGTATATAACTCCAGGCATGTGTTTATCATGAATAACAGTATATATCTCCAGGCATGTGTTTATCATGAATAACAGTATATATCTCCAGGCATGTGTTTATCATGAATAACAGTATATATCTCCAGGCATGTGTTTATCATGAATAACAGTATATATCTCCAGGCATGTGTTTATCATGAATAACAGTATATATCTCCAGGCATGTGTTTATCATGAATAACAGTATATATCTCCAGGCATGTGTTTATCATGAATAACAGTATATACCTCCAGGCATGTGTTCTAACACTCAACATTTATTTCAAGACATAAAAGGAACAACATCTGTGTCATTTGTTGTTTTTTCTCATTGTTTCAGAGGCTGCATTTAATTACAGTGTCTGTGTCCCAAATGGCACCCTATGAGCCCTGGTCAAAAGTAGAGCACTACATAGGGAATAGGGTGCCAAATGGGATGCTAGACAGCACCTCATTAATTATTTCTACCCTGTAATAAACCAGCGTTTCTGTTTTGCAACAGATCTGAGTCATAGAAATAAATAGTTTATTCACATGAAAAATCCACTCATGCCCCCGAGGCTTACATGCTGACATGCGTTGGAGTGTGCCATCCACACCAGACGCGATCAGTACACACAGGTTGAAATATCGAAACAAACTCTGTACCAATTATATTAATTTGCGGACAGATCGAAACACATGAAACATTCATGGAGAGGAGGAGAGAGGTGGACAGAGAAGGAGAGGAGGAGAGTAGGAGAGAGGAGGAGAGGAGGAGAGAGAAGGAGAGAGGAGGAGAGAGGAGGTGAGGAGGAGAGAGGAGGAGAGAGGACGAGAGAGGAGGAGAGAGGAGGTGAGAGAAGGAGAGAGGAGGAGAGAGGAGGAGAGGAGGAGAGGAGGAGAGAGGAGGAGAGGAGGAGAGAGGAGGAGCGAGGAGGAGAGAGGAGAGGAAGAGAGGAGGAGAGGAGGAGAGAGGAGGAGAGAGGAGGAGAGAGGAGGAGAGGAGAAGAGGAGGAGAGGAGGAGAGAGGAGGAGAGAGAAGGAGAGAGGAGGAGAGATGAGAGAGGAGAGAGGAGGAGAGAGAAGGAGAGAGGAGAGGAGGAGAGAGGAGGAGGGAGGAGAGGAGGAGAGAGGAGGAGAGAGGAGGAGAGAGGAGAGGAGGAGAAGAGGAGGAGAGGAGGAGAGAGAAGGAGAGAGGAGAAGAGAGGAGGAGAGAGGAGGAGAGAGGAGGTGAGAGAAGGAGAGAGGAGGAGAGAGGAGAGGAGGAGAGAGGAGGAGGGAGGAGAGGAGGAGAGGAGAGAGGAGGAGAGAGGAGGAGAAGAGGAGGAGAGGAGGAGAGAGAAGGAGAGAGAAGGAGAGAGGAGAAGAGAGGAGGTGAGAGGAGAGAGGAGGAGAGAGGAGGAGAGAGGAGAGGAGGAGAAGAGGAGAGGAGGAGAGGAGAGAGGAGGAGAGAGGAGAGGAGTAGAGGAGGAGAAGAGGAGAGGAGGAGAGGAGGAGAGGAGGAGAGAGAAGGAGCGAGAAGGAGCGAGAAGGAGAGAGGAGAGAGGAGGAGAGAGAAGGAGAGAGGAGGAGAGGAGAAGAGAGGAGGAGAGAGGAGGAGAGAGAAGGAGAGAGGAGGAGAGAGGATGAGAGAGGAGAGGAGGAGAGGAGGAGAGAGGAGGAGAGAGGATGAGAGAGGAGAGGAGGAGAGGAGGAGGAGAAAGGAGAGGAGGAGAGGAGGAGAGAAGAGGAGAGGAGAGAGGAGAGGAAGAGAGAGAAGAAGAGAGAAGGAAAGAGGAGTAGAGGAGGAGAGAGAAGAAGAACTGTGATTCAGACATGTAATTTTTTTGTTTAACCTTTATTTAACTAGGCAAGTCAGACACGCCATGACCAAAGGTATGTGGACACCTGCTCGTCGAACATCTAATTCCAAAATCATGGGCATTAAAGTTTTTTTCAGTCGCTTTGGTACATTTCTCAGATCACAATTGACACTCTCAAAAATGCTTGTTCAACCTTCACATGATCTAGTCACTTGTGCACAAGATAAGAGCAATTTATCATTGTTTTGGTCAAATTGCAATTGCTTTTGTACATGCATGCAATTGATCATATACAACTGTCTGCTGTTTTTTACATGATCAATTGCTTATGTCATGTTGAACAAAATATAATATACTGGATGTCTGTTGAATTGTCTTACTCCCCAAAACATCTAGGCATAAGTTCATTGAATATGTCTTTAATTGCAAAATGGTTGAACTCATTGTCATAATCGGTCAAGCAGGTTTTCCATACAGTACATTCCAGTTGTTCTTACAGATAGTTGTTGTGAATTTGTCCAGAATTGATGAATTGCTCTCAGGTGAATCTTGACTTCCACTAATGAAGGGGATTGTGTGAAACATTAGATAAACCAATGATCAACCAGATCAACCTCTATGTAAAATAGCTTGGAGGTGCACCTAATGAACCTTCAATTGGCAAGCATGTCTAAACAGAGCACAACACAGTGTTACAATTTCTAACAGCGGAAGAACAACAAGGAAACGAACAGGGTCAACAGCCGGGAAGAAGAGGAGTAAGGATGCGTGGAGGAAGGGTAGGGAGGCAAAACAGAGGAAGAGGTAGAAGAGGCAGAGGAGACAGGCGTATTTCAGATGAAATAAGGGCCACTATTGTGGACCATGTTGTCAATCATGGCCTTACAATGGCTGAGGCTGGTCGAAGGGTGCAGCCGAATGTTGGGAGAACAACCGTGTCCTCAATCATTCAAACGTTTCGCAGAGAGAACAGGTTTGTAATCCAAGAATGTGCACTGCACTGTAATACTACATACTTTTTTTTACACTGAAATCTTCCTCAATCTTGTGTTTGGCATCACTGTATTTCCCCACATAGGACTGCAAGACAGAGGGCCCCTTTTCACACCTGAACAGCAGGAGGCTATTTGCACCACGGTCAGAGAAAATAATGCCATTAGACTAAGGGAGATTCAGAGTGACATTACAGAAGACGACAATGTCTTTGTAAACATCCAATCTGTTAGCATCTCAACTATGGACAGGGTGCTGAAAAGAAACCATATGAGCATGAAACAGCTGTACCATGAATCATCTGAAAGGAATGTTGACAGAGTATTTTTTTCTTTGTGTAATAAAATAGTTTTGTGTTTTTCTTTCTGAATCGCAATGACACTGTAATTTGTTGAAAACCAAAAATAAAAGCATAAATGTGAATCCTGTCCAATCTCTTGCAATCCTAATCTCACATAAAGGAATATGTGACTTTGTACTGTTGAAATGTATAAATTCCAATCATTGTCATAAAAAATGTAGCCATAGTGTACATCAGAAAATACCTAAAGAGTACAGTTTTATATTGACAACACGACTAATCTATCTATCTATCTATCTATCTATCTATCTATCTATCTATCTATCTATCTATCTATCTATCTATCTATCTATCTATCTATCTATCTATCTATCTATCTATCTATCTATCTATCTATCTATCTATCTATCTATCTATCTATCTATCTATCTATCTATCTATCTATCTATCTATCTATCTATCTATCTATCTATCTATCTATCTATCTATCTATCTATCTATCTATCTATCTATCTATCTATCTATCTATCTATCTATCTATCTATCTATCTATCTATCTATCTATCTATCTATCTATCTATCTATCTATCTATCTATGTCACCTGTTCATTTGGTGCAGTCAGAACTATACCTATACATAGAGATAATGTGAGGCACAGCAAGCCATCAGGCCAAATATGGCCCGATTGTCTTGTGCTGTCATTTCCCACAACACAGAATCTGTGTCCTAAATGGCACCATATTGCTTATAAACTGAACTACTTTTGATCGGTAGTGCACTAGGGAACAGGGTGCCATTTGAGAGACATTCAGAGAGTGGGACAGAGTAGATTAATGCATATAGAATCTAGATAGCAAAGCCAGAGAACAGAGAGAGCTTGTAAAATATGGATGTTTGCTGAAAGACCCTTTGTCATAGTGGCCTGACTGAGCTTGACATGGGAATAGCCCAGCTTTCTGTAGAGGAGGAGTGGCGCTGTGGGCACTTAATATGTCAGGTACAAAGTGGCACATACAGCAACATGACGTGAGACCCCATCTGGCCTTGTCCTGCTCCTGTGTGTGTGTGTGTGTGTGTGTGTGTGTGTGTGTGTGTGTGTGTGTGTGTGTGTGTGTGTGTCCTACTCTTCCTCCTCTCCTCCTCTCCCGTCTGTCCATGGGTGGTTCATGGCACCTTCTAAAATAGAACTTCTGTCACCTCCCAAACAAAGGGGTCACGACAGCTTGTCAGGAGCAGAACAAGTCCAATATGTCAGTCTGACTGAATGTCTATCTCCATCAGCTGCTTGCTAGGGAATCAAGAGGCTGGCTCAAAGACATGCAGCTGAAATACTGAGCATCCCCTAGCTGGAAATAAGGAATGCAAGAACTGAAGACAACAACAGATGTTGAGAATGAATCTTTCACTTGATAGTTTGTATTGGGAATAGACTATAGGTATATTCACTAGATAGTTTGTATTGTAGATGCATTTGTCAGGAAGCACATTAAATATGTTTCCTCTCTCTCTCTCTCTCTCTCTCTCTCTCTCTCTCTCTCTCTCTCTCTCTCTCTCTCTCTCTCTCTCTCAATTTAATACAATTCAAGTGGCTTTATTGGCATATGTTAACGTTGCCAAAGCAAGTGAAGTAGATAATAAACAATAAAAATTAACAGTAAACATTACAAGTTCCAAAAGAATAATGACATTTCAAATATCATATTATGTATATATGTAAAGTGTTGTAACAATGTCCAAATGGTTAAAGTACAAAAGGGAAGATAAATATGGGTTGTATTTACAATGGTGTTTGTTCTTCACTGGTTTCCCTTTTCTTGTGGCAACAGGTCACACATCTTGCTGCTGTGATGGAACACTGTGGTATTTCATCCAGTAGATATGGGAGTTTATTATTATTATTTGTGGATCTGTGTAATCTGAGGGAAGTATGTGTCTCTAATATGGTCATACATTTGGCAGGAGGTTAGGAAGTGCAGCTCAGTTTCCACCTCATTTTGTGGGCAGTGTGCACATAGCCTGTCTTCTCTTGAGAGCCAGGTCTGCCTACGGCGGCCTTTCTCAATAGCAAGGCTATGCTCACTGAGTCTGTACATAGTCAAAGCTGTCCTTAAGTTTGGGTCAGTCTGTGGTCAGGTATTCTGCCACTGTGTACTCTCTGTTTAGGGCCAAATAGCATTCTAGTTCTGTTTTTGCTCTGTTTTTTTTGTCAATTCTTTCCAATGTGTCAAGTAATTCTCTTTTTGTTTTCTCATGATGTGGTTGGGTCTAATTGTGTTGCTGTCCTGGGGATCTGTAGGGTCTGTTTGTGTTTGTGAACAAAGCCCCAGGACCAGCTTGTTTAGGGGACTCTTCTCCAGGTTCATCTCTCTGTAGGTGATGGCTTTGTTATGGAAGGTTTGGGATTCACTTCCTTTTAGGGGGTTGTAGAATTTAACCACTCTTTTCTGGATTTTGATAATTAGCGGGTATCGGTTCTGCATGCATTATTGGGTGTTTTACATTGTACACTGAGGATATTTTTGATTTGATATAAATTTGGTGTTTGTGAATTCCTGGTTGGTGAGCTGACCCCAATAGGTTCTACAACTGATTCAAGTATTTTTAGCCAGTTCCTAATTGGTCTCTCTATCTCTCGCTCTCTCAATTCAATTAAAGGTCTCTTGCTCTAGCCCTCTCTCTGTCAGTTTGTCTGAGGCCTACAGGCTGTGCTGGTGACAAATTGACAGAGAGGCCCCGAAAACTCAACGGGGGAAGTTACATCTACCCAAAACATCACCACTAAGGCGCAAAACGCAAATACCACATTTAAAAATTCACATGCAGCTTTTAATATTCACACGCAACACTCAAGTATAACGACACAAGGCGAGACCCAGATACAGACACAGGAGGCAGATGGTTTGAGCTCTGATATTTATTATAGTACAAGGGGTAGGCAAAAGGCAGGTCGGGGACAGGCAAGAGTTCATTAACCAGGTCAGAGGCCAAATAGTACAGGGTGGCAGGCAGGCTCGAGGTCAGGACAGGCAGAATGGTCAGGCAGGCGGGTTCAGTCTCAGGACAGGCAAGAGTCAGAACCAGGAGGACTAGAAAAACAGAGACTGGGGGAAAACCAGGAGCTAGGAGAAAAACGCTGGTTGACTTGGCAAACAAGACTAACTGGCCCAGACAGACAGACAGACAGGTATAAATACACAGGGGATAATGGGGAAGATGGGTGACACCTGGAGGGGGGTGGAGACAATCACACAGACAGGTGAAACAGATCAGGGTGTTACACAAGTGTAATTGAATTATGCTTTTTAAGAGATAGTCACACATAAATAACTTGCAATTTTTGAGTGTCCCACTTAGAAACAGGACGGACGTCAAAACACCTGCTGTTGCAGAATGAGCAGTTCTAATGGTGTTTGACAAAAACTCAGACTCTCTGTGGAACCACCAAGGGGAATTCATTAACTATGAGGCACAGAAGCAATGTCATCGTCACCACAATACTACAGGCTATTTCACTATACAGCATATGGTGTGTGTGTGTTACAGTTGGGCTATTTCACTATACAGTATATGGTGTGTGTGTGTTACAGTTGGGCTATTTCACTATACAGTATAAAGTGTTTGTGTGTGTGTGTGTGTGTGTGTGTGTGTGTGTGTGTGTGTGTGTGTGTGTGTGTGTGTGTGTGTGTGTGTGTGTGTGTGTGTGTGTGTGTGTGCGTGTGTGTGTGTGTGTGTGTGCGTGTGTGTGTGTGTGTGTATTAGAGTTGGGCTATTTCATGCCATGGAAGCTTTTAAACTAGTCATGAATAACACATTACTGCATGTGAGTATGAATCAATTTACCGGAGAGAGAGAGAGAGAGACTTGTGTGACTGTTGAACCCCTAATAAACACATCCACATAGCATTATGCTGTGTGACTGTTGAACCCCTAATAAACACATTCTTACAGCATTATGCTGTGTGACTGTTGAACCCCTAATAAACACATCCACATAGCATTATGCTGTGTGACTGTTGAACCCCTAATAAACACATTCTTACAGCATTATGCTGTGTGACTGTTGAACCCCTAATAAACACATCCACATAGCATTATGCTGTGTGACTGTTGAACCCCTAATAAACTTCCACATAGCATTGCTCTCTGTTGATCCAGTCAGTCTGTGTTTCTATTATTAGTGGGTAATGCCAAACAGACCAATTAACAGAGAGCTGCATCCTGTTAAACCGCTCAACATAATACCAGGGTAGGAACAACAGCTCAAGTAGTTGTCAACAGAAAGAGACCTGGGTGGAAATGGAGTGTAGTCTTAAGGGTCTGAGAGTGAGTGATGTGGAACAGTAAGTGGTAAGGGGAATTTGGCATATGGCCCTGGTCCAAAGTAATGCACTAAATAGGAAATAGGGTGCCATTTGGGACTCGTGCAAAGTCTTAAGGGTTTTACACTGTATAACATAACACTCTCTGATCTCTGCGGCCTGCCTTCAGCTGCCTTCCGCATTTTACCTCCATTATAAGTAATCAACCATTTTATTAATGGGGAGGGAAAATAGGAATGGTAGTAATATTAATACTTGGAAACAGATTTCCTAAATTAAAATCACTTTGAGCTGATTTCCTGGTGATTTTACAGTATTTTATGTCCAAGAACTCAAATAAAATATATATATATATATATATATATATATATATATATATATATATATATATATATATATATATATTTGTAATTAAACATATTTGGGCCACCTATTGGGGAATCCTGTCCTACACATTTCTGGGATCAAATATGAAATAAGGATATGATTGTATATGATTCTGTTACATGTTTACTCCAGTAATAATATTCATCACTGCAAATAGAGTATATTTTTCTTCCATCAGTTTATCTGTCTGTTATACGATTGCGTTATTAATACTATTCATTCATCGCTGCAAATAGAGTCTATTTTTCTCCCATGTTGTCACATTTTAAAGTGTCTGATCCCTAGGCAGACCCTCAGGGTTATACAGCAGTGTAATCCTCTCATTGGTCTGGGGGGAGATATCACAGTCTCACACTGAGTTCCTCTCAACCTCTCCAACGTTTCCAACTTCACAGTGGAAGTCAAGTTCTGAAATGGTGTGTGTGTGTGTGTGTGTGTGAGAGTGTGTGTGTGTAAACAGTCAGGTATCTCTCATCTTGTATAGGTGTGTGCCCTCTTCCGGCTAGGCACTGACTCTAAGCTCTAACCCTTAACTGGCACTGTGTCATGATATAATGATGAACATGTCATACCTAAGTGGAGGCAGTGGAGTATTGGGTGGAATTCTTATAGGATATTCAAGCCTGAGTTAAATCAGTGAGGCAATTATCACTGTTTGGGAACCAAGCAGGAACCCTCTCCTCTCCTCTCCTCTCCTCTCCTCTCCTCTCCTCTCCTCTCCTCTCCTCTCCTCTCCTCTCCTCTCCTCTCCTCTCCTCTCCTCTCCTCTCCTCTCCTCCTCTCCTCTCCTCTCCTCTTCTCAGACAGTCCATCTTTTACTACACTGGCCACAATGTTTCAGAGGTAACAGGGTTGATTGATTTAACTCACTACCTGTCAATGCCTGATCCTACCCGTAATTCAGCTGAAACTACCCGTGTTCAGCTTGATACCACTTACTGCTGTGGCTGTCCAATCCCACAGCTTTGATGTAGGAGTACCTTGAGTAACAGAACACAATATGACTGGCTTTAGCTCAGCCAGTGAGTGAGTCCTGCCTAGGCTCTGGGGTAAATTAGTGGGCTGCTGCGTCATTTCCAAGTTAAAAAGCTGTGGAGTTCACAGAACGGTAGTGTGGTTTAGATGTGATAATATGTCT
This sequence comes from Thymallus thymallus, assembly GCA_023634145.1. Classification (NCBI taxonomy): domain Eukaryota; kingdom Metazoa; phylum Chordata; class Actinopteri; order Salmoniformes; family Salmonidae; genus Thymallus; species Thymallus thymallus. Next base: position 3,617,319 of record CM042385.1, on the reverse strand, counting down.
CATCTAACTGATGATCCTTCATCCTTTATATACTGAACAAAAATAGAAACGCAACATGCAATAATTTCAAGTTACAGTTTTATATAAGAAAATCAGTCATTTTAAATAAATTCATTCGGCCCTGATCTATGGATTTTACATGACTGGGCAGAGGCGTAGCCATGGGTGGGCCTGAATTCTCTAAAACAAGGTTGCTAGAGAAATTAACATTACATTCTCTGGCAACAGCTCTGGTGGAAATACCTGCAGTCAGCAAGCCAATTACACGCTCCCTCAAAACTTGAGATATCTGTGGCATTGTATTGTGTAACAAAACTGCTGATTTTAGAGTGGCCTTTTATTGTCCCCAGCACAAGGTGCACCTGTGTAATGATCATGCTGTTTAATCATCTTCTTAATATGCCACTCATGTCAGGTGGATGGATTATCTTGTCAAAGGAGAAATGTTCACTAACAGAGATGTAAACAAATGTGTGCACAACATTTTAGAGAAATAAGCTTTTTGTGCATTTGGAACATTTCTGGGATCTTTTATTTAACTGATGAAACATGGGACCAACACTTTACATGTTGTGTTTACATTTTTGTTGAGTATATCTTAACTCTACTGCAGGAGAGAACAGAATCTTAGAATGTTTCATGATTCTAGACCATTGATCCAGACTAAATGCAGCACGTGTCTGCCTTTCACTCTGTAATGCCTTTACTGTAGATACAATGAGGTCTGTCAAATCACTGCACTCTGCAAATGAGGAGGATAGAACACATTCATGGAAATGTGGTAAGACTTGAGCATCTTTGTCTTGCTCTAACGAAGGCAGTTGTTGACTGAAAGCTTGGCACATTAAATAGTGAAACATGCATCCGGTTTAAGCAGAGATTTCTTTTAAAATAAAGTATTTTGAATCTGTCATCAATAATTAATTAGAGACAGTTGATATCATTTGGTGTAGCTGACTTACGTAGAATCTCACTCAATCACATGCTGTGAGATTCAGAGAGTTCTGTTTGAGAATCAGAGGTTTTATGTTTGCTTGGAGCACCCTCTAGTGTGTTTTCAGCAACAGAATCCTTCAATTTGTGAACCAATGCCTCAACACCAGCAGTTCACCTTTCTTTCCAAAGGGTGGCAGTAAAAACCTAAGTAGCTCAGAGAACTAGTGGAAAAGCAACAGACACGTCCAGTGACATACATTCCATACTGTTGGGATATAAGACTTCCACACTATCCACTCCTCCACATTGTACTGGAAAACCCCCAGAGCTACGTCCCACATGGCAAATGGTAGTTGTGCACTATATAGGGCATAGGGAGCGATTTGGAACTGATTCCAGATCCGATTAGAAGACAGGTTCCATGTTGGGACTGTGGTGTTACTATAACGATATGGTGGCAGAACGATGGTTAGTTTCCATGATCATAAGATTTGATTGTAGTTTTCATTTATAATTTTGCCTGTTCAAATTTAATTTCAACATCATATGTAGCTTTCTGCCACAGAGTCTGAGTGTAGGTGATCAACAGGCTGGTTTAGACGTAGCTTTCTGCCACAGAGTCTGAGTGTAGGTGATCAACAGGCTGGTTTAGATGTAGCTTTCTGCCACAGAGTCTGAGTGTAGGTGATTGGAACAAACGAAACAAAAATTATTCACCAATTACACTAGGTGTTAAAGTTCAATAAACACAAACACTAGGTCTTATTGCCGTACACAGAACTCTGAAAGACCTGCAAACAAATAACCTCAAAGCACCGCTCTCACAGGCAACAACCAACACAAGAAGATTATTTCCTGACAATGGAGCACCGAGGCTTTTATCAAGCTGGAGAAGGAGTTGGTGATTGACGAAACCCAGCTGTATCCACTGACGAGAGGGAGTGGTCCGAGCTCCAATCAGAGATGGGGCCGACCAATCAGCTGCTCCGGGAATCCATGAAGCCATTTCCTGAAATAGACACACACACACAATCTGGGGAACGTAACACGCCCTCCCCAAAACCTGCAAACTCCCAGTTTGCAACACCAAAAACCGAAACACATCCCCAGTTACTAAACCCGTGATAGAGCATCGGAGACCACGTTCGCCGAACCCTTCACATAGTGAGTCTGTAAATTGTTTCCCTGTACAATCAGAGCCCACCGCGTAAGGGAGCGGTTCTGATTATACATTTGCCTAAGAAACACCAAAGGATTATGGTCCGTGAAGACCAGAACAGGTAAGGCACTGGAGCCCACATATACCTAAAATAAGTTAGTGTGAGTCGTCAGGCGATGTCACTTCATCAACACCAGTAGAGGGCAGTGGTTCTTTAATTTCACTTTATCCACAGCTTCTACCTGATTTCCCAACAAAAAGGGTACGTCCCAAATGGCCAAAAGCACTCAATAAAGCAATAGTCAGTAATTTCCTCTGCTTAATTGATCCCACTGAGAAAAATGCAATGCAACATTTGTATTGATGCCTGCCTTCAATAAGCCATGATATATTTTCATTGTTCTATTCTGTCTGCACTGCAAAGCTGACTGTCCTAACTTAATCAGGCTCAGTATAGATAAGTTTACTTAACTTAAACACACATTGGGGATAGATACGTTCATATAATTTCATCACACTGTATAGATACGTTCCCCTAACGTAATTCAATTAAAATGAAAACCAACTTATTCGACTTGACAGTGTTGCAGGCAGGCAGCCATGGCCTGTATGATACCAGTTTCAGTTAATTGTGCAAATGTAATGACATAACTTTGTCTTGCTTGTGAAACTCTTATTTGAGAAAAGAACACCCTCACTCTGTGTTCTTTCTTACACAACAAGTGTTCTTGTTCCAGATCTCAAAACAATATACAAACTGGGGACAAACTGATAAGATTACAAATATTTATGTTTACTACCATGACTTGTACAAACTCGACCTGGACAGACTTTAAACATTACAAGCATGAACCCCTGTTTATGCCCATTGAGTGTGAAAATCAACAATATGCCACATTCATGTACAGTTAATCCTCTCCCTCTTTCTATTAATAAATAGTCATCACTGATTGGCCTGAGCCTCTCTATAGACCTGTGTGCCTATAGTGTTGTCCACCTCCTGCTCTTCAGAGGTAAAGATGTGTATAAATAATGACAACCATTTTGAAAACAACGCTGTAAACTCATCCCAAACAGAAGTAGCCTACAGTATGCTTCAGATAGATAGAGCACTCAGCTCAAAGAGAGGTAGCCTACAGCATCCTTCAGATAGATAGAGCACTCAGCTCAAAGAGAGTTAGCCTACAGTATGCTTCAGATAGATAGAGCACTCAGCTCAAATAGAGGTAGCCTACAGTATGCTTCAGATAGATAGAGCACTCAGCTCAAAGAGAGCTAGCCTACAGTAGGCTTCAGATAGATAGAGCACTCAGCTCAAAGAGCCTACAGTATGCTTCAGATAGATAGAGCACTCAGCTCAAAGAGAGGTAGCCTACAGTAGGCTTCAGATAGATAGAGCACTCAGCTCAAAGAGAGGTAGCCTACAGTAGGCTTCAGATAGATAGACAGAGGGAGTTAGAATCACTAGGGAGGGAGGGAGAGAGCGGAGAAAGAGGAGGGCCAGTCGTTTACCAATCACAAGGGTTTCCCTCACTTCCCTTCTGGCTAACCTCCCTCCCTACCTCCCTCCCTCCCTCTGTCCCTAAGCACGCAAACGGTGGGGAGGAAAAAGTGCTGGGCAGAAAAAAAATGATAAGCAGCTTTGTACAACATTCCCGCTGAATCAGGGCGTGTGTGAGAGCAACACGAATACACAGGACAGCGTTGGCTAGCTCTCTCTCCCTCACAGCACAGAAGCCAGCGAGTGCCTCACAACCAAGCCAAACAAAGCCTTATTAACGTGACGAGAGGGAGACTCAGGGAGACACGACTGACTGTCTACTCTCAAGGAAGAGGAGGAAGCTGGGGACAATTTACTTCCCAACACCACGATCCAGAGCACCTGGAGGGAGGCAATCCTTCCCTCTGGATACGTTGAGGAACACACCCTACACAACGACTACAAGCCTGAGAAGAAGAAGAAATCTCTTTCCCTTTCTCTCTTTCTACCTCTCTCTCTCCTGCTGTGGAGCTCTGTACTCGTCTCTCCAGTCCTTCAAGGTGTGTTGCTGACCTGACTGCCTGATCTGCTGTCATCATGTCAGACGGAGAGGAGTGTCGCTCTCCCATCGGTCTGGACTGCTGCTCCTGCTGCCTGGACCTGGCCAACTGTGATGATCCAGCTGGCGGTGGGGGCCAGGGCCACAGCACCCCCCTGATGGGTAGCCCCACGGCGCTCAGCCACTTCCGCCAGTTCCGGGAGCAGCTGACGTTTCAGAACCAGAATGTGAACACAGACAAGCTGAACAGCATGATGAGGCTGGACTCTCTGGAGTCGGTGGTCAGGGACCCCTGCTACCTGCTCAACGAGGGCATCTGCAACAACAACATCGACCAGACCATGCTGTCCATCCTGCTATTCTTCCACAGGTACTGTACTTCACCTCTATACACCTCCCGTACTCATCCTGATTTCCATCTCAACCTTTATTTCATCCTGATAAGTTGCTGATACATGATACACCTCAAAACATCTCTACTGTTTTGCTTTCCCTCTCCAATGTATAATAACATTTCAAACGACTCAGCCAGAAGACAAAGATCACATTATTTATAAAGCCCTTTTTCATCAGTAGTTTTCACAAAGTGCTTACACAGAAACCCAGCCTAAAACCCCAGAGAAGCAATGCAGATGGAGAAGCACGGTGGGAAAACTCACTGGAAAGGCAGGAACCTAGGAAGAAACCTAGAGGGGAACCAGGCTTTGAGGGGTGGCCAGTCCTCTTCTGGCTGTGCCGGTGGAGATTAAAAGAATGCATGGCCATTAAGGCCAGATCGTTCTTCAAGATGTTCAAACATTCAAAGATGACCAGCAGGGTCAAATAATAATCACAGTGGTTGTAGAGGGTGCAACAGGTCAGCACCTCAGGAGTAAATGTCAGTTGGCTTTTCATAGCCAAGCATTCAGAGGTCGAGACAGCAGGTGCGGTAGAGAGAGAGAGAGAGAGAGGAGGAGGGAGAGGGAGAGGGAGAGGGAGAGGGAGAGGGAGAGGTCTGGGACCAGGTAGCACATCTGGTGAACAGGTCTGGCTGTCTCCATCCCAGTCCCAGGTGGACTGGGATGGAGACAGCCAGGAATCATCAGGCCAGGTAGTCCTGAGGCATGGTCCTAGGGTTCAGGTCCTCCAGGACCAGGTGGACTGGGATGGAGACAGCCAGGAATCATCAGGCCAGGTAGTCCTGAGGCATGGTCCTAGGGTTCAGGTCCTCCAGGACCAGGTGGACTGGGATGGAGACAGCCAGGAATCATCAGGCCAGGTAGTCCTGAGGCATGGTCCTAGGGTTCAGGTCCTCCGGGAAGGGAGAGAGAGAGATGGGAGGATATAACCCCACACACTTTGCCAAAGCACAGCACCCACACCACTAAATGGATATCAACAGACCACCAACTAACTACCCTGAGACAGGGCTAAGTATAGACCATGAAGGAGGGCCTAAAACCAGACAGGAAGTTCACGTCAGTGACTCAACCCACTCAAGTTGAGTATAGTGAAAAAATCCTGGCACGACGACAACCATTTTCAAGTCTTGCCATAGATTTTTCATGTCCATGCTAAAAATAGAACAGTCTGTTCTCAACCTCTCTCCCTTTCTCCCCCTTAAAGCCTGTAACTGTGAGTTATCATGCCGTTAAAATGCATTATTGGACTTATCATGTACATGTATGACACCTTTATAATCTCTATAACGCCTTATAAACAGCCATTTTGAGTTAGTCGAATGTTGATGCATAGAGAGACAAAAAAAGATAAATCATTATACCTCCAGGCTTTAAATAACAAGTATTCAAATCATCAAGCACAGTATGATTGGTGCAAGAACTGAAACAAGTAATACATAATACACATACTGTAGCCATACACATACTGTAGCAATACACATACTGTAGCCATACACATACTGTAGCAATACACATACTGTAGCCATACACATACTGTAGCCATACACATACTGTAGCAATACACATACTGTAGCCATACACATACTGTAGCCATACACATACTGTAGCAATACACATACTGTAGCCATACATATAATGTAGCAATACACATAATGTAGCAATACACATACTGTAGCAATACACATACTGTGGCCATACACATACTGTAGCCATACACATAATGTAGCAATACACATACTGTAGTGATACACATGCTGTAGCCATACACATATTGTAGCAATACACATACTGTAGCCATACACATATTGTAGCAATACACATACTGTAGCCATACACATATTGTAGCAATACACATACTGTAGCAATACACATATTGTAGCAATACACATACTGTAGCCATACACATATTGTAGCAATACACATACTGTAGCAATACACATATTGTAGCAATACACATACTGTAGCCATACACATATTGTAGCAATACACATACTGTAGCAATACACATACTGTAGCCTATTTGGGTGAGAACAGTTTTTATAGTTGTGTTTACAGTTGTGTTGCTCAATGGAGAGTTATGAGAAATGTTGTCAACTGTCTGTCTGTCCCTAAGATATATAACGATTTATAACAGCTGGCTGGCTGGGTTTACGTTATGAAATTTCCCCCCCGGGGGATCAATAAAGTACCTATCTATCTATCTATCTATCTATCTATCTATCTATCTATCTATCTATCTATCTATCTATATAGTTGGCTGCACAGCTTTATATTTGTTGAAGATGTAACTTCACTTCATGGCAGCTTTATTGTTGTCGAAGATGTAACTTCACTTCATTACAGCTTTATTGTTGTTGAAGATGTAACTTCACTTCATTACAGCTTTATTGTTGTTGAAGATGTAACTTCACTTCATTACAGCTTTATTGTTGTTGAAGATGTAACTTCACTTCATTACAGCTTTATTGTTGTTGAAGATGTAACTTCACTTCATTACAGCTTTATTGTTGTTGAAGATGTAACTTCACTTCATTACAGCTTTATTGTTGTCGAAGATGTAACTTCACTTCATTACAGCTTTATTGTTGTCGAAGATGTAACTTCACTTCATTACAGCTTTATTGTTGTCGAAGATGTTAGCATAAGTTTCTTCATTACAGCTTTATTGTTGTCGAAGATGTTAGCATAAGTTACTTCATGACAAAGTCACCAAGCGCATCCATGTAACTCAGCAGTATAATCTTTGGTATCGTGTTGGCGGTTACGTCTCTAATTGGCATTGACTGTACTAGCTACAATGCCTTCATAAAGTATTCATACCCCTTGACTTATTCCATATTTTGTTGTGTTACAACCTGAATTCAAACTGTATTATATAGATGTTTTTTCTCACACATCTACATACAAAACCCCATAATGACAAAGTGAAAACATGTTTTTAGAAATGTTTTCAAATGTATTGAAAATGAAAAAGAGATAAATCTAATTCACAGAAATATTTACACCCCTGAGTCAATACTTTGTGGAAACGCCTTTGGCAGCGATTACATCTGTGAGTCTTTCTGGGTAATTCTTTAAGAGCTTTCCACACCTGGATTGTGTAACATTTGCCCATTATTCTTTTCTTCAAGCTCTATCAAGTTGGTTGATCACTGCTAGATGACCATTTTCAAGTCTTGCCATAGATTTTCAAGTCCATTTTCAAGCTCTCGCTCTCGCTCTTTTTGGTCATCTGGGCCAAGAATGTAAAGCCAGTTGTGTGTTGTGACTGTAGCCTGGGTGGCCCTCCTGTTGAGTCCATCCTACCCACTCACTCATGTGATGATGATAACGTAATGAAATTGCTAACCAGTCATTTAGTTGACAGACAGACGCTCACTATGGGCTGTTAGAAATACAGTACATGAATATGTCTGCCTCCCGAATGGCACGCTATGAACCCTGGTCAAAAGTAGTGCACTATATAGGGGAACCCTGGTCAAAAGTAGTGCACTATATAGGGGAACCCTGGTCAAAAGTAGTGCACTATATAGGGGAACCCTGGTCAAAAGTAGTGCACTATATAGGGGAACCCTGGTCAAAAGTAGTGCACTATATAGGGGAACCCTGTTCAAAAGTAGTGCACTATATAGGGGAACCCTGGTCAAAAGTAGTGCACTATATAGGGGAACCCTGGTCAAAAGTAGTGCACTATATAGGGGAACCCTGGTCAAAAGTAGTGCACTATATAGGGGAACCCTGGTCAAAAGTAGTGCACTATATAGGGGAACCCTGGTCAAAAGTAGTGCACTATATAGGGGAACCCTGTTCAAAAGTAGTGCACTATATAGGGGAACCCTGGTCAAAAGTAGTGCACTATATAGGGGAACCCTGGTCAAAAGTAGTGCACTATATAGGGGAACCCTGGTCAAAAGTAGTGCACTATATAGGGGAACCCTGGTCAAAAGTAGTACACTATATAGGGGAACCCTGGTCAAAAGTAGTGCACTATATAGGGAAACCCTGGTCAAAAGTAGTGCACTATATAGGGGAACCCTGGTCAAAAGTAGTGCACTATATAGGGGAACCCTGGTCAAAAGTAGTGCACTATATAGGGAAACCCTGGTCAAAAGTAGTGCACTATATAGGGGATGTGGTGCCATTTGAGACAGCCTATGTGAAGGATCAGTGGAGCAGTGGGCTGTGGGCTGTGGCAGCCCTGTTACATAAAAGCTTGGTAGAGTCATGAGAGGCTGCTGGCTTGCTGGCTCAGAGGCTTTCCTTCCTCTCCTTTGAACGAGGCTTTGACAAACGGATCTGTGATCCCACAGGTTGAATAGGGGGAAATAGTTGGCTATGAGGAGCTCTGACTGAGGCTCTGAGAAGGAACACTAGCTTCCACCGCTGGCACTGTTAGTAAACTAGAACTCACTGTAAATCTATTGACATGGCCACCTCAAGCAGTGAGACCCCCGTTACATTGGCAACAAGGCTTTGGGGAATCTGGCCACAGTCCAGTCAGTGAATTTGCAGTTAGTGAATACACTCATCGTCTCACTTAGAGTTGAATGTGGGCAGCAGGTCATGCCAGCATCCTCAATGAAGGCAGGAAATTTGTATAGATGTGCCTGATTCTAAAGGTGAACAGTACAAAATGAACCCAAATACAGCAACTTAGAATAGGAGCAGCTCCTCTTTTCACATCTCAGACAGACTGTAGTTTGGACTATTGATGTAGTACAGTGGAGTCTATATGTGATCTACAAACGTACACTGCTGTTGACAGACTTAAACATCCAATATATTTAACACACTACAAACAGGTTGTCCGACAGTACCAGATACAATACACAATACAATATGCAATGTACAAACCAGGGATGTCGATTGGGTATGGCAGGGTGTATCCCAGTCGCAACACCCTAGCTCCACACCAACAATTTAAAATAGGCTACTAAAATAATTTAAATCCCGATTAACTGACAAATGCAGTTTAGTGTTTTAGGCTTCCTTTAGGACGCCTGGGAGAGACGCCTGGGAGGGGAGGCTAAGTGTATGGCTGGTTGGCTTTATGGGGAGCTGGGAGGAAGAGAGAGATTAGGAGAGACAGCAGGGAGGAAGAGAGAGATTAGGAGAGACAGCAGGGAGGAAGAGAGAGATTAGGAGAGACAGCAGGGAGGAAGAGAGAGATTAGGAGAGACAGCAGGGAGGAAGAGAGAGATTAGGAGAGACAGCAGGGAGGAAGAGAGAGATTAGGAGACACAGCAGGCAGGAAGAGAGAGATTAGGAACACACACACACACACACACACACACACATAGAATATAGAGTAGAATATAGAATAGAATATAGAATGTAGAATAGAATATAGAATAGAATATAGAATAGAATATAGAATATAGAATAGAATATAGAATAGAATATAGAATAGAATATAGAATAGAATATAGAATAGAAAATAGAATATAGAATATAGAATATAGAACATAGAACATAGAATATAATATAGAATATAGAATAGAATATAGAACAGAATAGAATATAGAATAGAATATAGAATATAGAATTGAATAGAATATAGAATAGAATATAATATAGAATATAATATAGAATAGAGTATAGAATATAGAGTATAGAATATAGAATATAATATAGAATATAATATAGAATAGAAAATAGAATATAGAATATAGAATATAGAATAGAATATAGAATATAGAATAGAATATAGAACAGAATATAGAATAGAATATAGAATAGAACATAGAATAGAATATAGAATATAATATAGGACATAGAATAGAATATATAATAGAATATATAATATAATATAGAATAGAATATAGAATAGAATATAGAATATAGAATAGAATATAGAATATAGAATATAGAATTGAATATAGAATAGAAAATAGAATATAGAATATAGAATATAGAATATAGAATATAGAATAGAATATAGAATATAGAATAGAATATAGAACAGAATATAGAATAGAATATAGAATAGAATATAGAATAGAATATAGAATATAGAATATAATATAGGACATAGAATAGAATATATAATAGAATATAGAATAGAATATAGAATAGAATATAGAATAGAATATAGAATATAGAATAGAATATAGAATATAATATAGAACAGAATATAGAATAGAATATAGAATAGAATATAGAATAGAATATAGGATATAGAATATAATATAGGACATAGAATAGAATATATAATAGAATATATAATAGAATATAGAATAGAATATAGAATATAGAATATAGAATAGAATATAGAATATAGAATATAGAATATAGAATTGAATATAGAATTGAATATAGAATATAGAATTGATTATGTCCCAAATGACACCCTACTTCCTATACTGGATAGTACACTACTTTTGGATTAGAGAGCTACTCAAGGTTAACTCTTTAGGAAGTCCATTAAGGTTGTTAATGTTTCTTGAGAGTAGAGATAGTGAGGGGCTTGGTGAGATTGACTGGGAACAGTACAGAGAGATACGGTAATGGTGTTTTAATGGACTTGAGTTACAGCATTGTTGTGACTGTGTGAATGGGTTTTGGTGCTGCGCCAGGAGATGTCTGGAAGCAATGTAGGGCCTTGTTATATGGTGTGTGTGTGTATGTGTGTGTGTGTATATGTGTGTGTATGTGTGTGTGAGGTGTTCCCCTGTTCTCTATATGTCTGGTTCAGGATACCATCAGGAGTCATCTGTACATGGTCTTTCTCCGACCCAAACGGAGTCACTCTCAGTGGGGGACAGCAGTCGCTGTGGGCTTCCTTCACCATCACACAGCCAGGCTCTGTCAGTGGGGCCATCACCACATCACCAGCCATGCCTTGTCAGTTGGGCCATCACCACATTATTTATCTACTCATATACAGATCTACTCATACAGAGATCTACTCATACAGAGATATACTCATACAGAGATCTACTCATACAGAGATCTACTCATACAGAGATATACTCATACAGAGGGTCACTCATATACAGATCTACTCATACAGAGATCTACTCATACAGAGGGTCACTCCTATACAGATCTACTCATACAGAGATCTACTCATACAGATATCTACTCATAAAGAGATCTAGTCGTACAGATATCTACTCATACAGAGGGTCACTCATATACAGATCTACTCATACAGAGATCTACTCATACAGAGATCTACTCATACAGAGATATACTCATACAGAGATCTACTCATACAGAGATATACTCATACAGAGGGTCACTCATATACAGATCTACTCATACAGAGATCTACTCATACAGAGGGTCACTCATATACAGATCTACTCATACAGAGATCTACTCATACAGAGATATACTCATACAGAGGGTCACTCATATACAGATCTACTCATACAGAGATCTACTCATGCAGAGGGTCACTCATATACAGATCTACTCATACAGAGATCTACTCATACAGAGATCTACTCATACAGAGATCTACTCATACAGAGATCTACTCATACAGAGGGTCACTCATATACAGATCTACTCATACAGAGATCTACTCATACAGATATCTACTCATAAAGAGATCTAGTCGTACAGATATCTACTCATACAGAGGGTCACTCATACAGAGATCTACTCATACAGAGATCTACTCATACAGAGATCTACTCATACAGAGATCTACTCATACAGAGATCTACTCATACAGAGGTCTACTCATACAGAGATCTACTCATACAGAGATCTACTCATACAGAGGGTCACTCATATACAGATCTACTCATACAGAGATCTACTCATACAGATATCTACTCATAAAGAGATCTAGTCGTACAGATATCTACTCATACAGAGGGTCACTCATATACAGATCTACTCATACAGAGATCTACTCATACAGATATCTACTCATAAAGAGATCTAGTCATACAGATATCTACTCATACAGAGATCTACTCATACAGAGATATACTCATACAGAGAGTACTGATTAGATACTGTCAATAGTAGTATACTAGTACTGAGCAGATACTGTCAATAGTAGTAGAGTAGTACTGATTAGATACTGTCAATAGTAGTAGACTAGTACTGAGCAGATACTGTCAATAGTAGTAGAGTAGTACTGAGTAGATACTGTCAATAGTAGTATACTAGTACTGAGTAGATACTGTCAATAGTAGTAGAGTAGTACTGAGCAGATACTGTCAATAGTAGTAGAGTAGTACTGAGCAGATACTGTCAATAGTAGTAGAGTAGTACTGAGTAGATACTGTCAATAGTAGTAGAGTAGTACTGAGTAGATACTGTCAATAGTAGTAGACTAGTACTGAGTAGATACTGTCAACAGAAAAGGAGATTGCTGACCTCACCATTCTTTTGTCCTTGAAGAGATAAGCCAAATAATCTGAGACACTTTAAGCTCCAAGGGTCATCGTATGGATCAGCTGCTGTTCCGACTGTTCACTGGAATTGTTGCAGAGCCTTCACTACCTTCTGACCACGTCTATGGGTCTCAGCTCTGTGTTGACATCTCACCATGGGCCAGTTCACTTGTTGAATAAGTTTCTGTTTACATCTCAGAATGACAAACTTGTCGCTTCTTGCTCTGTTGATGTCTTACAAAAAATGATTTGATTGTTTCTGAGAATAGATTGGTCGAGCAGGAGAGAAGTGATAGAGAGGTCCATTACTGAGGTCAAACCGTCAGAATGAGTTATTAACTCATTATCTCTGTGACGAAAGTCATATTTCCCTAAGTTGTCAAGAGGCTTCCATCTTTTTGAGGACATGGACCAGTTGGACCATAGTGCAGATCTTTTCTTGAAAACAAATCTTGAATGGCTCAACTCTGCCATACTAATGTGACTTCAGTCTTGGGGAGAATTCCATGAAACGGTTAAACAAAAACAGTCCCACTAATTGGTCCAGTAATTTACCCAACAAGCATAGAACCAAGCCAACGCCCCCAGATGTAATATTAATCAGCATTGCGTGACAGCGCTAAAACTTCTAATCCAGATAATTTGCCAAACAGATATAAAAAATTAAATACATTTCAAAAGAGGCAAGGGAGTGCCACCACCACCCATCCATTAAGCTATATTTCTTATTATAGTAGGTCTGCCTGTTGGGGCAACTCCAGACATTAGCCAGGGTCTTCTAGTTGGCATGGAAGGGAGTGTGTTATTTCAATTCAGTGGCAGAGGTTGAGTGGTGACAGCTGGCTGTAGTGCTGGTCAACACACCAGTCTTATCTGCTTGGACTCAGGCTCAGTCAGCACACATTAAAGAAAATAAAACAGGCTGTCAACACAAAACACCACTATCAACACACAGAACACCAGCCATCCTAGCTGTCAACACAAAACACCACTATCAACACACATAACACCAGCCATCCTGGCTGTCAACACAAAACACCACTATCAACACACAGAACACCAGCCATCCTGGCTGTCAACACAAAACACCACTATCAACACACAGAACACCAGCCATCCTGGCTGTCAACACAACACATTCTGATTCTACTGCTTGCATCAGTTACCTGATGTGGAATAGAGTTCCATGTAGTCATGGCTCTATGTAGTACTGTGCACCTTCCATAGTCTGTTCTGGACTTGGGGACTGTGAAGAGACCTCTGGTGGCATGTCTTGTGGGGTATGCATGGGTGTCCGAGCTGTGTGCTAGTAGTTTAAACAGACAACTCGGTGCATTCAGCTTGTCAACATGTCTTTCAAAAACAAGTAGTGATGAAATCAATCTTTCCTCCACTTTGAGCCTTGAGAGATTGACATGCATATTATTAATGTGTATATTATTAATGTTAGCTCTCAGTGTACGTTTAGGGCCAGCTGAGCTGCCCTGTTCTGAGTCCTCTCTGTGGCACCTGACCACAAGACTGAACAGTAGTCAAGGTGCAACAACACTAGAGCCTGTAGGACCTGCCTTGTTGATAGTGCTGTTAAGAAGGTAGAGCAGTGCTTTATTATGGACAGACTTCTCCCCATCTTAGTTACTGTTGTATCAATATGTTTTGACCATGACAGTTTACAATCCAGGGTTACTCCAAGCAGTTTAGTTAACTCACCTGACTCAATTTCCACATTATTCATTACAATATTTAGTTGAGGTTTAGGGTTTAGTGAATGATTTGTCCCAAATACAATGCTTTTAGTTTTAGAAAGGTTTAGGACTAACTTATTCCTTGCCACCCATTCTGAAACGAACTGTAGCTCTTCGTTACGTGTTGCAGTCATTTCAGTCACTGTAGTAGTGTTGTGTATAGTGTTGAGTCATCCGCATGCATAGACACACTGGCTTTACTCAAAGTCAGTGGCATGTCGTTAGTAAGGGGCCTAGACAGCTGCCCTGGGGAATTCCTGATTCTAACTGATTATGTTGGAGAGGCTTCCATTAATGAACACCCTCTGTGTTCTGTTAGACAGGTAACTATTTATTCACAATATAGCAGGGGGTGTAAAGCCATAACACATACGTTTTTTTCCAGCAGCAGACGGCACAATATTGTCCCAGCGTCGTCTCAGTTTGGGGGGGGGGGGTTTAATACATCACCAATCCATAAGAGATTGGTAATGTAGTATGTAAACACGATTAAGTGACTAAGCTACTGAAGAATAGTACAGCGTACAGTTTAAACATACTGTATGAGATGAGTAGTGCAACATACGGAAAACATTATTAAAGTGACTAGTGTTTAATTTCCTTGAAGAGGCCGGTGATTTATAATCGGTCTTCAGGCAGCAGTCTCTGATGTGTTAGAGATGGCTGTTTAACAGTATAGAGTACAATACAGTATATACATATGAGATGGGTGATGCAATATGTACACAACTAGAGTGACTAAGATACTGTAGAATAGTGTAGAGTGCAGTTTATACATAGAGATGAGTGATGTAGATACAGATACATTATTAAAGTGTCTAGTGTTCTATTCCTTAAAGTGGCCTGTGATTTATAATCAGTGTCTATAGGCAGCCACCTCTGATGTGTTAGTGATGGCTGTTTAACAGTCTGATGGCCTTGAGATAGAAGCTGTTTTTCAGTCTCTCGGTCCCAGCTTTGATGCACCTGTACTGAGGCAACCTCATGAGACTCTGTCTCAGGCCACTTCATGAGGACACTAGAGAAGGCTCTTTCCAATCCTAATGCTTTGTTATTGGGTGGAGAACAGTTGGGCAACTAGCGTACTTCACAAGACTTCAGCAATCGTTTTGAAATAAGTAATTCTGCAACCATTGAAGAGAGTTCTCACCCCTCCCAAAGCATGCCACTTTACATCAGAGGGCAATGATCATGCCACTTTACATCAGAGGACAATGATCATGCCACTTTACATCAGAGGACAATGATCATGCCACTTTACATCAGAGGACAATGATCATGCCACTTTATATCAGAGGGCAATGATCATGCCACTTTATATCAGAGGGCAATGATCATGCCACTTTATATCAGAGGGCAATGATCATGCCACTTTACATCAGAGGACAATGATCATGCCACTTTACATCAGAGGACAATGATCATGCCACTTTACATCAGAGGGCAATGACCATGCACAGATTTGCTGCTCTTGTGGGAGCTGCAAGAATATGCAAATGTGAAAGATTTGCAATGAAAAGGTAAATGTTTCTAGCCTGGTCCCAGATCTGCGACCAAGCTAGAACGTTTCATAATGAATCACTACATCGAATTGGTCCAAAGCAAAGTCTAACTACTGCCTCATCTAACTGAAGAAAAAGGTAAATCCTCAATGTAATGAATCTGTTTCCCTGTTGTCCTTCCATGGTTCCATAGCTTCCCACTTTCCTGTTGTCCTTCCACGGTTCCATAGCTTCCCACTTTCCTGTTGTCCTTCCACAGTTCCATAGCTTCCCACTTTCCTGTTGTCCTTCCACAGTTCCATAGCTTCCCACTTTCCTGTTGTCCTTCCACAGTTCCATAGCTTCCCACTTTCCTGTTTTCCTTCCATGGTTCCATAGCTTCCCACTTTCCTGTTGTCCTTCCACGGTTCCATAGCTTCCCACTTTCCTGTTGTCCTTCCACAGTTCCATAGCTTCCCACTTTCCTGTTGTCCTTCCACAGTTCCATAGCTTCCCACTTTCCTGTTTTCCTTCCACAGTTCCATAGCTTCCCACTTTCCTGTTTTCCTTCCATGGTTCCATAGCTTCCCACTTTCCTGTTGTCCTTCCACAGTTCCATAGCTAACCACTTAACTGTTTTCCTTCCACGGTTCCATAGCTTCCCACTTAACTGTTTTCCTTCCACGGTTCCATAGCTTCCCACTTTCCTGTTCTCATTCCACGGTCCCATAGCTTCCCACTTTCCTGTTTTCCTTCCACGGTTCCATAGATTCCCACTTTCCTGTTGTCCTTCCACGGTTCCACAGCTTCCAGCTTTCCTGTTGTCCTTCCACGGTTCCATAGCTTCCCACTTTCCTGTTATCCTTCCACAGTTCCATAGCCTCCTACTTTCCTCATTCTCATTTATTTATCCATGAATCAGTCCCAAATGGCACCCTATTCTCTATGTAGTGCACTACTTTTGCCCAGAGCCCTATGGACAATGGCGAACAGTGGTGCTATTTAGGGAATAGGTTACCATTTGGGACACACCACATGTGTATTCTCCATGTCTTCATCATAGTTGTTTTTTGGGGTGAGGTTGGATCTGTAGGCACTGCCACTGGAAAGCTGGGAACTCTGAGAAGGTTCTGGAAACTCTTCTGGAAACATTCTTCCCCTCCTGGACTGCATTAGCCAGCTTCTCTCTGTCACTCATCATAGCGAACTAGACACCACCCAACCCATATAACCCCCACCAAGTTCTTGGTCATTCCCCATTAAACCCCCAACAAGTCCAGTGTTGATCTGGACCAGGACCAGAGAGTCTACTCTATATGCCAATGTGCTGGTTCAATCGATCATTCATCACAGGACACCACCCAACCATGTCCCGTTTTAATTTCCCCAGTTACAGTAATGATGAGGCACATTAGGCAGGGCTCCACTTCAGCCATTTGACTCTCTCTGAGAATGAAGCAAGTTATTTGTTCTGTCAAGCTCCTCTTGTGCTTATTCCAGGCCATTCCGTGCAGACTACAGAGTACTGGAGAGCGGGGATTTGGTCGTTTGCCAAGTTTGTTTGTAAGCCTGTGATTGTTTCTGTCTATAAAATAAGAACTTGGCAGGGCTAGATGAGTGAAAATAACAAGATGCGTCCTGTCTGAGCCTTCACTTCTGTGTATTGTTTACAAGAGCAAGTCATACAATGGGAACAGGGCAGGTACAGGGTGGGTACAGGGTGGGTACAGGCTGGGTACCGGATGGGTACAGCACGGGTACAGAAAGGGTACAGGATGGGTACAGCATGGGTACAGGGTGGGTACAGGGTGAGTACAGGGTAGGTACAGGGCGGTACAGGGTGGGTACCGGATGGGTACAGCACGGGTACAGCGTGAATGAGGGCAGCATTAGGAATGTGTGTGCAGGGTTGGGGAGTAACTGTAATCCATTAAGGTAATTGTAATCCATTACGTTACAAGCTAAAATATTGTAATCAGAATACACATACTTTTGAAAAACTGGTTGAGAGAGTGCCAAGAGTGTGCAAAGCTGTCATCAAGGCAAAGGGAGGATATTTGAATAATATCAAATATAAAATATATATTCATGGTTACTACAAACCAAAAAAGATTATTGAGATTATTCAAAGTAGCCACCCTTTGCCTTGATGACAGCTTTGCACACTCATGGTATTCTCTCAACCAGCTTCATGAGGACAGCCACAGGAATGGAAGACCCAGAAATACCTCTGCTGCAGAGGATAAGTTCATTAGAGTTACCAGCCTCAGATTGCAGCCCAAATAAATGGTACACAGAGTTCAAGTAACAGACACATCTCAACATAAACCACTACTAAAGGACACCAATAATAAGAAGAGACTTGCTTGGGCCAAGAAACACGAGCAATGGACATTAGACCGTTGGAAATTTGTCCTTTGGTCTGGAGTCCAAATTTGAGATTGTTGGTTCCAACCTCAATCAAATTTAGATGTTTGGGATGTGTCGGACCACAGTGAAGGAAAAGCAGCCAACAAGTGCTCAGCATATGTGGGAACTCCTGACTGATGGAAAAGCATCCAGGTGAAGCTGGTTGAGAGAATGCCAAGAGTGTGCCAAGCTGTCATCAAGGCAAAGGGTGGTTATTTAAAGAATCTCAAATGTAAAATATATTTTGATTTGTTTAACACTTTTTTGGTTACTGCATGATTCCATATGTGTTATGTCATAGTGCAAATGGAGAAAAACCTAATATTCCAAACTTTTTCCCCCAGTGTATATATATGTAACTTATAAATGAGCTTAGTTCAACTGTCACTCTCCATGAGAACCCCAAATACTGTATAAGCTTGTTTTTCCCCAATGTTTCTAGACATTGTTAACGTAAACACCCACAATACTTTTTAAATCATGGATGTCCAGTCCTTGCGTCCATAGCTCTGTCTATTAATCTGAGAGCGGTTACATTTCTCCAGGCCCATCCCTCAGCTTTTTACCAAAACAGAGGCGGGGCGACCATTTTGTTATTGTTTCATCTGTGTATATGCCCTTTAAACAGCTGCATATTATCAAGATATCAAAGTGTCACCAACAAAAAGGTCAAAAAAAGGCCTATAGCAAATGCAGCATATGACATTCATTATTCACATGTAAATAGCACTTTCAGTAGTGCTCAAAGCATGCCATTCCATGAATGCAGAATTTATTTTTCAACTTGAATTAATGAGTCCAATCAGTCCTTCATGACAACAACATCATTAACAACAGAGTAGGGCTGGATAATAAGTCCTTAGTTTTGGGGTCATGCTCAGGTAAAACAATTTGGCTAATCTATACTTCCATATTTCCAAGTCCTATTCTTGAAGATCAAGGGGTGTAACATTTATTGGAATGACTGGAATTCTTATAGACTTTTTGATTTTTAATGTAAAGATATAATTTAATCGTATTATTGTATGTAGTAGAAAGAGATGGGTTAGAAGAAGCCTCCATAACCAACCCATAAAGTAACATGTAACATCCATATATGGCCAGCTATGTAAACTTTAACATTGATTTATCCAGCAATAGATGTTGTTCAATTGGTAACATACATGTTAGTCTTCTTCTAATGTCTCTTAAGGGGAAGTAACGGAATGTAATCAGATTACATTACTGATTACAATTTAGGACAGTTAACTAGTAACTGTAACAGATTTCATTTAGAAAGTAACCTACCCAACCCTTTGTGGGAGTGTTGGTGTGTACACTATGCGTGTGTCTCTGTTGCCCTGTCTGCATCCCAAATGGCACCCTAATCCCTAAATAGTGCAGCCCTGTGGGCCCTGATCAAAAGTAGTGCACTATATAGGAAATAGGGTGCCATTTGAGACACATCCCATCTTTACAGAACAACTATGTACACTAATTTGTGATGCCATTTAGCCTGTGCTGGCTGACTGACTGGCTGGCTGACTGGCTGACTGGCTGGCTGGCTAGCTGGCTAGCTGGCTAGCTGGCTAGCTGGCTAGCTGGCTAGCTGGCTAGCTGGCTGACTGACTGACTGACTGACTGAATGACTGACTGGCTGACTGGCAGGCTGACTGACTGGCTGACGGGCTGGCTGGCTGACTGACTGGCTGACTGGCTGACTGGCTGACTGGCTGACTGGCTGACTGGCTGGCTGGCTGGCTGGCTGACTGGCTGACTGGCTGACTGACTGACTGGCTGGCTGGCTGGCTGGCTGACTGACTGACTGACTGACTGGCTGGCTGACTGACTGACTGACTGGCTGACTGGCTGACTGACTGACTGGCTGGCTGACTGACTGACTGACTGACTGGCTGACTGGCTGACTGGCTGACTGGCTGACTGACTGACTGACTGGCTGGCTGGCAGGCTGGCTGACTGGCTGCATTCTTTCCACTGAGATGTCATGGCAGTGATTCACCATTACAGCGATGGATGGTGATGGTCATTTAGTTTGTTTACGTGCTACAGAAGTTAAACAGACTGAATGAGGAGTAAACAGGTCAGAGAGCAGAGCTCTGGAAGGAACACAGAGACACAGAGAGCAGAGCTCTGGAATGAACACAGAGACACAGAGAGCAGAGCTCTGGAAGGAACACAGAGACACAGAGAGCAGAGCTCTGGAAGGAACACAGAGACACAGAGAGCAGAGCTCTGGAAGGAACACAGAGACACAGAGAGCAGAGCTCTGGAAGGAACACAGAGACACAGAGAGCAGAGTTCTGGAAGGAATACAGAGACACAGAGAGCAGAGCTCTGGAAGGAACACAGAGACACAGAGAGCAGAGCTCTGGAAGGAACACAGAGACACAGAGAGCAGAGCTCTGGAAGGAACACAGAGACACAGAGAGAGACTGGCTAATAATGCAAGCTTAGTTAGGCGGTAGAGAGGGATTACTCTGCCAAGAAAGCCAATTGCAAGACACTGATGCAGGAATGTAAAACAAGCTTCTCTCTCTCTGTGTCTCTCTTCCACATAGTTATATAATGACTTGCATTGCTACGGCTGGGCTGATCCAGGGAGAGTTTCTCAGGTCAGGCTGCAGTGCACACAAAGACCTTTCTATCACATAACTGGATGAAAGGTGTCATGCAGGAGACGTTAAGTTCATGGGGCAGTAGGAACATGGTGAGGAAGTTATGTAATATTTCACTTGATAGAGGAGAATGGTGCAACTATTCTCAATCTGGTGGTGAAAGACGGTTTAGGGTGAGACCAGGGACTGCTTGTTCTCCCTCCTACCCTCTGACCTACCTCTCTGGTTTAACTCTAATGTTGATTGGCTGCCTAATCTGCTTTGGCAAGGTGACAGATGACCCCTAACTTCACCTGTAAAGTAAAGCCTTATAGGGGTCAACTAAGTTCTCCATTCCCACTAGACTCAGAAAAAACTGCTATCTAGAATGTTAAAGGATTCCCATAGGAGAACCCTTTGAAGAACCCTTTATGGTTCCAGGAATAACCCTTTTGGGTTCCATCTCGAACCCATTCCACAGAGGGTTCTACATGGAACCTAAAAGGGTTCTACCTGGAACCAAACAGGGTTCTCCTCTTTTTTCTAAGTGTACCAGTGTCCTTAGTTCAAATTAAATCCCATTTTATTTGTCACATGCTTCGTAAACAAGAGGTGTGGACTAACAGTGAAATACTTACGGCTCTTCCCGACAATACAGAGAGAAAGAAAATAGAGAAATACTAGCAAAGTAAAACACTTAATAATAAAATAAATAATAAATACACAATGACTAACGATAACTTGGCTACGTACAGGGTGTATCAGTACTGAGTCCATGTGCAGGGGTACGAGGTAATAACATGGATATATACACGGGGTATCAGTACTGAGTCCATGTGCAGGGGTACGAGGTAATAACATGGATATATACACAGGGTATCAGTACTGAGTCCATGTGCAGGGATACGAGGTAATAACATGGATATATAGACGGGGTATCACTTCTATGACCCTTTGTCATCCAGGTCTGTCTAAAAATATAATAATATGCCACTTATATGACCCTTTGTCATCCAGGGTCTGTCTAAAAATATAACAATATGCCACTTCTATGACCCTTTGTCATCCAGGTCTGTCTAAAAATAGTGGCCTTTCTCTCTCTCTCTATCTCAACTTCCTTGTTGTCCCTATGACACGGTCACGCTAAGTTCCATGCTGTGTCTACAAACCAACCACCATTCATTTACAGAGAGAAAGAGAAAAGTGTGTTTGGTGGCTGTTGGTTGTCTGGGTGGCTGTTGGTTGTATTTGGTGGCTGTTGGTTGTCTGGGTGGCTGTTGGTTGTCTGGGTGGCTGTTGGTTGTCTGGGTGACTGTTGGTTGTCTGGGTGGCTGTTGGTTGTGTTTGGTGGCTGTTGGTTGTCTGGGTGGCTGTTGGTTGTCTGGGTGGCTGTTGGTTGTCTGGGTGGCTGTTGGTTGTCTGGGTGGCTGTTGGTTGTCTGGGTGGCTGTTGGTTTTCTGGGTGGCTGTTGGTTGTCTGGGTGGCTGTTGGTTGTGTTTGGTGGCTGATGGTTGTCTGGGTGGCTGTTGGTTGTCTGGGTGGCTGTTGGTTGTCTGGGTGACTGTTGGTTGTCTGGGTGGCTGTTGGTTGTGTTTGGTGGCTGTTGGTTGTCTGGGTGGCTGTTGGTTGTCTGGGTGGCTGTTGGTTGTCTGGGTGGCTGTTGGTTGTCTGGGTGGCTGTTGGTTTTCTGGGTGGCTGTTGGTTGTCTGGGTGGCTGTTGGTTGTGTTTGGTGGCTGATGGTTGTCTGGGTGGCTGTTGGTTGTCTGGATAGCTGTTGGTTGTCTGGGTGGCTGTTGGTTGTCTGGGTGGCTGTTGGTTGTATTTGGTGGCTGGGCACATGAGAACCGGGCAGTTCAGCAAAGTTTTTTGGGAGGAAGGCTTAGAGAGCAGATGGTATATACGGTCAGCTGCAGAGTAAAAAATGGTATAGAGGAACAGACCAACATTCTACATTCCACAGGCCAACATTCTACATTCTACAGGCCAACATTCTACATTCTACAGGCCAACATTCTACATTCTACAGGCCAACATTCTACATTCTACAGGCCAACATTCTACATTCTACAGGCCAACATTCTACATTCTACAGGCCAACATTCTACATTCTACAGGCCAACATTCTACAGTCTACAGGCCAACATCCTACATTCTACAGGCCAACATTCTACATTCTACAGGCCAACATTCTACATTCTAAAGGCCAACATTCTACATTCTACAGGCTAACATTCTACATTCTACAGGCCAACATTCTACATTCTACAGGGCAACATTCTACATTCTACAGGCCAACATTCTACATTCTACAGGGCAACATTCTACATTCTACAGGCCAACATTCTACATTCTACAGGGCAACATTCTACATTCTACAGGCCAACATTCTACATTCTACAGGCCAACATTCTACATTCT
Organism: Thymallus thymallus; assembly: GCA_023634145.1. Classification (NCBI taxonomy): domain Eukaryota; kingdom Metazoa; phylum Chordata; class Actinopteri; order Salmoniformes; family Salmonidae; genus Thymallus; species Thymallus thymallus. Next base: position 3,593,779 of record CM042385.1, on the reverse strand, counting down.
ACAGGCCAACATTCTACATTCTACAGGCCAACATTCTACATTCAACAGGCCAACATTTTACATTATACAGGCCAACATTCTACATTCTACAGGCCAACATTCTACATTCTACAGGTCAACATTCTACATTCAACAGGCCAACATTCTACATTCTACAGGCCAACATTCAACATTATACAGGGCAACATTCTACATTCTACAGGCCAACATTCTACATTATACAGGCCAACTGACTAACTCATCTTGATTCACCCCGCTGTAGGCATTCTGACTGTCAACACTACTACATAACAATAATACTCTTGATTCACCCCGCTGTAGGCATTCTGACTGTCAACACTACTACATAACAATAATACTCTTGATTCACCCCGCTGTAGGCATTCTGACTGTCAACACTACTACATAACAATAATACTCTTGATTCACCCCGCTGTAGGCATTCTGACTGTCAACACTACTACATAACAATAATACTCTTGATTCACCCCGCTGTAGGCATTCTGACTGTCAACACTACTACATAACATTAATACTCTTTACCTGAGCCTCAAATGGCCCTTAACCAGATGCCACAGAGTACATGATGCAGACAAGTGACAGACATGCTAATTATCAAGCGTTGGCAGGGCAGGGGTATACTGACAGACTGCTTAACTCGTGCCAGATGAGATTTAGCTGGTGCTCACAGACTGTAAAGACAAAAATAAAAAGCATGTGTAAAGACATGGAACAGAAAGGAATGGGATGGGTAGATGAGTGTCAATATGGCTTACACTGCTTTCCATTGACACAATTCACATTCTCTAAATGTTTTTACTGTATTTATAAAATGAAGCAGGCAGTCAGAGGTAGCTAAGTGTCCACAGAGGTCATGGTGTCCCTGTAGAGTAAACCTGTCTGACTGTTCTCTGGTCTCTGGTATAGTTGTTGTCCCTGTAGAGTAAACCTGTCTGACTGTTCTCTGGTCTCTGGTCCTGGTGTCCCTGTAGAGTAAACCTGTCTGACTGTTCTCTGGTCTCTGGTATAGTTGTTGTCCCTGTAGAGTAAACCTGTCTGACTGTTCTCTGGTCTCTGGTCCTGGTGTTGTCCCTGTAGAGTAAACCTGTCTGACTGTTCTCTGGTCTCTGGTCCTGGTGTCCCTGTAGAGTAAACCTGTCTGACTGTTCTCTGGTCTCTGGTCCTGGTGTCCCTGTAGAGTAAACCTGTCTGACTGTTCTCTGGTCTCTGGTCCTGGTGTTGTCCCTGTAGAGTAAACCTGTCTGACTGTTCTCTGGTCTCTGGTCCTGGTGTTGTCCCTGTAGAGTAAACCTGTCTGACTGTTCTCTGGTCTCTGGTCCTGGTGTTGTCCTTGTAGAGTAAACCTGTCTGACTGTTCTCTGGTCTTTGGTCCTGGTGTTGTCCCTGTAGAGTAAACCTGTCTGACTGTTCTCTGGTCTCTGGTCCTGGTGTTGTCCCTGTAGAGTAAACCTGTCTGACTGTTCTCTGGTCTTTGGTCCTGGTGTTGTCCCTATAGAGTAAACCTGTCTGACTGTTCTCTGGTCTCTGGTATAGTTGTTGTCCCTGTAGAGTAAACCTGTCTGACTGTTCTCTGGTCTCTGGTCCTGGTGTTGTCCCTGTAGAGTAAACCTGTCTGACTGTTCTCTGGTCTCTGGTCCTGGTGTCCCTGTAGAGTAAACCTGTCTGACTGTTCTCTGGTCTCTGGTCCTGGTGTTGTCCCTGTAGAGTAAACCTGTCTGACTGTTCTCTGGTCTCTGGTCCTGGTGTTGTCCCTGTAGAGTAAACCTGTCTGACTGTTCTCTGGTCTTTGGTCCTGGTGTTGTCCCTGTAGAGTAAACCTGTCTGACTGTTCTCTGGTCTCTGGTATAGTTGTTGTCCCTGTAGAGTAAACCTGTCTGACTGTTCTCTGGTCTCTGGTCCTGGTGTTGTCCCTGTAGAGTAAACCTGTCTGACTGTTCTCTGGTCTCTGGTCCTGGTGTTGTCCCTATAGAGTAAACCTGTCTGACTGTTCTCTGGTCTCTGGTCCTGGTGTTGTCCCTGTAGAGTAAACCTGTCTGACTGTTCTCTGGTCTCTGGTCCTGGTGTTGTCCCTGTAGAGTAAACCTGTCTGACTGTTCTCTGGTCTCTGGTCCTGGTGTTGTCCCTGTAGAGTAAACCTGTCTGACTGTTCTCTGGTCTCTGGTCCTGGTGTTGTCCCTGTAGAGTAAACCTGTCTGACTGTTCTCTGGTCTCTGGTCCTGGTGTTGTCCCTGTAGAGTAAACCTGTCTGACTGTTCTCTGGTCTCTGGTCCTGGTGTTGTCCCTGTAGAGTAAGTCTGTCTGACTCTGGGCTCTGTTGGCTCTGAGGCAGCAGAGACACCCAGCTGTGTGCTTTTCCTGTGTGGTGGAACCATCATTATGCTGACTGTCTCTGGACACCATTGATGTTCAGACAATTAGTTACATAACAGGAATGACTGACAGGCTGCCTGCCGTGATACCCTCCTGTGTTGACAAACATAGGTCAAAAGTAGTGCACTAAATAAGCCATAGGGTGTCATTTGGGACTCAGCCTTATGGGACTGAAATCATACATCTCTTTAAGATTTTACTTGAGGTTTTGGGTGAGCGGGGTCATTGAGTAGCAAATGGGTTTGGCTTAAAATTCTCCCCACCTGGTTCTCAGATGTGCAAAAAGAAACAGTTAATCCATGAAGTGCTCCTAAACTAAGTGGTTTTGTTATGTTTTCAATGTTCAACCTCCCCTTTAAGTCGGGTTGTGTTATGTCTTCATGTATTACCTCCCCTTTATGTCGGGTTGTGTTATGTCTTCATGTATCACCTCCCCTTTATGTCGGGTTGTGTTATGTCTTCATGTATCACCTCCCCTTTATGTCGGGTTGTGTTATGTCTTCATGTATCACCTCCCCTTTATGTCGGGTTGTGTTATGTCTTCATGTATCACCTCCCCTTTATGTCGGGTTGTGCTATGTCTTCATGTATCACCTCCCCTTTATGTCGGGTTGTGTTATGTCTTCATGTATCACCTCCCCTTTATGTCGGGTTGTGTTATGTCTTCATGTATTACCTCCCCTTTATGTCGGGTTGTGTTATGTCTTCATGTATCACCTCCCCTTTATGTCGGGTTGTGTTATGTCTTCATGTATTATCTCCCCTTTATGTCGGGTTGTGTTATGTCTTCATGTATCACCTCCCCTTTAAGTCGGGTTGTGTTATGTCTTCATGTATCACCTCCCCTTTATGTCGGGTTGTGTTATGTCTTCATGTATCACCTCCCCTTTATGTCGGGTTGTGTTATGTCTTCATGTATCACCTCCCCTTTATGTCGGGTTGTGTTATGTCTTCATGTATCACCTCCCCTTTATGTCGGGTTGTGTTATGTCTTCATGTATCACCTCCCCTTTATGTCGGGTTGTGTTATGTCTTCATGTATTACCTCCCCTTTATGTCGGGTTGTGTTATGTCTTCATGTATCACCTCCCCTTTAAGTCGGGTTGTGTTATGTCTTCATGTATCACCTCCCCTTTATGTCGGGTTGTGTTATGTTACCTCCCCTTTATGTCGAGTTGTGATATGTTTTCATGTTTCACTCCCCTTTATGTCGGGTTGTGTTATGTCTTCATGTATTACCTCCCCTTTAAGGTGGGTTGTGTTATGTCTTCATGTATCACCTCCCCTTTATGTCGGGTTGTGTTATGTCTTCATGTATCACCTCCCCTTTATGTCGGGTTGTGTTATGTCTTCATGTATTACCTCCCCTTTAAGGTGGGTTGTGTTATGTCTTCATGTATCACCTCCCCTTTATGTCGGGTTGTGTTATGTCTTCATGTATTACCTCCCCTTTATGTCGGGTTGTGTTATGTTTTCATGTTTCACTCCCCTTTATGTCGGGTTGTGTTATGTCTTCATGTATCACCTCCCCTTTATGTCGGGTTGTGTTATGTCTTCATGTATCACCTCCCCTTTATGTCGGGTTGTGTTATGTCTTCATGTATCACCTCCCCTTTATGTCGGGTTGTGTTATGTTATGTTACCTCCCCTTTATGTCGAGTTGTGATATGTTTTCATGTTTCACTCCCCTTTAAGGCGGGTTGTGTTATGTTTTCATGTTTCACTCCCCTTTAAGGCGGGTTGTGTTATGTTATGTTACCTCCCCTTTAAGGCGGGTTGTGTTATGTCTTCATGTATCACCTCCCCTTTAAGGCGGGTTGTCATCACGTGTAAGGTAGATTGGAACAGACCCAAGTCACTTTAGATTACGCAATAAATAGGTACTTTATTGATTCCCTTTCTGTGCAATGGTGCTCAGAAAGTTCATCCAAGCAGCTAGTCTCCCTAACCCATATTACCTTGCTATTAGTATACATTTATCATTTTATTTATCAAGTCATTTAAACTTCAGGACTTCGTGCCCTAATAAATGACCTTATAAGTCCACACCACACATTCTAGACATGCATTGACACGTAGGCTTATGCAATGTTAAAAACATGCAGCATGATCACATGCATCTCTATGACCCCAGTTCTGATCAGATGTAAACATGCTAAGATGTTCTGGAGTTTTAATCATTCAACAAGATCTACACAGCTTTATACTGTTTTGTTAGACTGTATCTACACAGCTTTATACTGTTTCGTTAGACTGTATCTACACAGCTTATACTGTTTCGTTAGACTGTATCTACACAGCTTTCTACTGTTTTGTTAGACTGTATCTACACAGCTTTATACTGTTTCGTTAGACTGTATCTACACAGCTTTATACTGTTTCGTTAGACTGTACCTACACAGCTTTATACTGTTTTGTTAGACTGTATCTACACAGCTTTATACTGTTTCGTTAGACTGTATCTACACAGCTTTATACTGTTTCGTTAGACTGTATCTACACAGCTTTATACTGTTTTGTTAGACTGTATCTACACAGCTTTATACTGTTTCGTTAGACTGCATCTGGACAACATAATAGCCTGTCTGCAACTGTCTGCAAAAAAGTTTGATAACGCTGCGGGTATGAAAAGGTGATGACGTAAAAGCTCTATATCAGAGTTAGCCAACCAGGAGAGAATGTGCTCAGGACAAGTACAGATGAATTGTTTAGAGGTATTTCAGAGATATTTTGCCAGCTAGCTGTCACCATGTTTGAGTCCCAAAGGACACCCTATTCCCTATATCTTGCAATACGTTTGACCAGCTCTGGTCAAAAGTAGTGCACTACATAGGGAATATAATGCTATTTTGGACGCAGCCCTTATCTTCCCCCAGCATCAGAGAGCTCTGTCGGTGGTTCCCACAAACATCAGCAGATTGTCAGGATTCCAGAGCATGCTAGCTACAGTCTACAGAGGGGGTCAGGAGAGGTAAAGGAACTAGCTACAGTCTACAGAGGGGGTCAGGAGAGGTAAAGGAACTAGCTACAGTCTACAGAGGGGGTCAGGAGAGGTAAAGGAACTAGCTACAGTCTACAGAGGGGGTCAGGAGAGGTAAAGGAACTAGCTACAGTCTACAGAGGAGGTCAGGAGAGGTAAAGGAACTAGCTACAGTCTACAGAGGGGGTCAGGAGAGGTAAAGGAACTAGCTACAGTCTACAGAGGGGGTCAGGAGAGGTACAGGAACTAGCTACAGTCTACAGAGGGGGTCAGGAGAGGTAAAGGAACTAGCTACAGTCTACAGAGGTGGTCAGGAGAGGTAAAGGAACTAGCTACAGTCTACAGAGGGGGTCAGGAGAGGTAAAGGAACTAGCTACAGTCTACAGATGGGGTCAGGAGAGGTAAAGGAACTAGCTACAGTCTACAGAGGTGGTCAGGAGAGGTTATACAATTTATACTTTCTTGTTTTTACCTGAAGCCCCATATAATTTAGATCTTATTGTTTACCTGCAGCCCCAAATAGGAGCAGTACCAGGGCTTGATGTTGACTTAAGTTCCTCTGATACTTTTAAAACCTGGAGTAAGAAGCCCCAAAGGACCATATGTTTTCATGTCCTCAGGTTGAAAGAGAATTTCATTTCCTGCAGCTTTATCGGAATGTAGATATTTCCCCTTCTTCTTCATTGTTGTGAAGAAGTCCCACAATTAAGCAGAGCCTTGGTGCCAAACATCAGTAACGAAATGTAATCTACGTTTTAAGCCTGAAGAGGTCAACATCAATTTAAAAAGCAAAACTAAACTCCTCGACAAGGCAGTCTATCAATGTCAGCTGTGTTCCTTTAGACCCAGAGATCAAGGAGAAACGACTCCAAGCCCTACAGCACCTTGTTGTTTTTCAGTTTCTCCCCACACCTTTAGACAATTACAGTATGATCATCGTATTCTGAAAGTGAAGGTAATTAATTTATTACAGGAAAACTACAGGGAAATAATATTAAATGTGGATTCGTGTTAGATTCATGTCAAAGCTTGTTGATTTTAAGTGGGCCCTGGTTAAAAGAAGTGCACTATAAATGGAATAGGGGGCCATTTTGGACACAGTCAGAGACACATAGCCAAGAGAAGCTGATTAAGGAATGACATATACTCTCATCTGTTTTACCTTCCAACCAACAGCGTCTCAAAGTAAGGCCTTGTCAGCCCATTGAAACGCTGTGTCAAGAGAAATGTACTGTTTGAATGTATCGTTGTTGTTCTTGTAATACTGTGGCTGGTGATGTTAGTCGCATTCATCTGGGTAAACAGGGAGAGTTAAGGTTAATATTCTTCAATAACCAATGGGTGTAAAGTATTAATTAAAAGGACCACTAAACCCAATATAAATATCCCAGATTGTGCCTTTTAAATCAGGCTCTCTGAAAACAGGGCCTGATTAAAGGAACACTCTGGGTAATTTTATTCTGTTCAATGGTCGTTAGTGCACTTTTCTACGTCAGAACCACGTCAGTTGCCTCTCCCACCACGCCCCTACCAATTCTGCACATCCACCAATCGGCAGAAACAGCACCCTGACTTTGTCTCAAATGGCACCATATTCCCTACACAATGCCTTACTTTTCATCAAAGCCCTATGAGCCCTGGTCAAAAGCAGTGCACTATATAGGGAATAGGGTGCCATTTAGGAGCACCCTGTCTCTGAAGGATGAGGGGTGCAGAAGAGGGGCTTTGAACTCAGGAAAGGAAAAGTAGGGTCCCTGTTCCTGTAAACTACCAAACAACCTCCCAATTGAGCTCTTACAGCTCCAGGGTGTGGGTGTGGGTGTGGGTGTGAGTGTGGGTGTGGGTGCATATGGTGTGAACTGTTGGCGTGCTCCGGAGATGACACACTGTTGGACTTTAGACACATTCTCCATGGTGGTGGAGAGTTAAGAGCACAATTAAATCTTACTGTTTACCTGAAGACACATAAAATTAGACCTTATTGATTACCTGTTTAACTACAGAGGGGGTCAGGAGAGGTAAAGGAACTAGCTACAGTCTACAGAGGGGGTCAGGAGAGGTAAAGGAACTAGCTACAGTCTACAGAGGTGGTCAGGAGAGGTAAAGGAACTAGCTACAGTCTACAGAGGTGGTCAGGAGAGGTAAAGGAACTAGCTACAGTCTACAGAGGGGGTCAGGAGAGGTAAAGGAACTAGCTACAGTCTACAGAGGTGGTCAGGAGAGGTAAAGGAACTAGCTACAGTCTACAGAGGGGGTCAGGAGAGGTAAAGGAACTAGCTACAGTCTACAGAGGGGGTCAGGAGACGTAAAGGAACTAGCTACAGTCTACAGAGGGGGTCAGGAGAGGTAAAGGAACTAGCTACAGTCTACAGAGGTGGTCAGGAGAGGTAAAGGAACTAGCTACAGTCTACAGAGGGGGTCAGGAGAGGTAAAGGAACTAGCTACAGTCTACAGAGGGGTTCAGGAGAGGTAAAGGAACTAGCTACAGTCTACAGAGGTGGTCAGGAGAGGTAAAGGAACTAGCTACAGTCTACAGAGGGGGTCAGGAGAGGTAAAGGAACTAGCTACAGTCTACAGAGGGGGTCAGGAGAGGTAAAGGAACTAGCTACAGTCTACAGAGGGGGTCAGGAGAGGTAAAGGAACTAGCTACAGTCTACAGAGGGGGTCAGGAGAGGTAAAGGAACTAGCTACAGTCTACAGAGGTGGTCAGGAGAGGTAAAGGAACTAGCTACAGTCTACAGAGGGGGTCAGGAGAGGTAAAGGAACTAGCTACAGTCTACAGAGGTGGTCAGGAGAGGTAAAGGAACTAGCTACAGTCTACAGAGGTGGTCAGGAGAGGTAAAGGAACTAGCTACAGTCTACAGAGGGGGTCAGGAGAGGTAAAGGAACTAGCTACAGTCTACAGAGGGGGTCAGGAGAGGTAAAGCCCCATACAATTTATACATTCTTGTTTTTAACTGAAGCCCCATACAATTTAGACCTTATTGTTTACCTGAAGATCCATGTCTTCCACATTTCTGGTATTTGTAATCTCTCCCCTGTGAGATGGTCACTGGTCGCTATCTGTGAGACTGTACAGTTAAGTACTTGCAGCTGCAGATTTCAGAGATATGAGTTGGCTCTAAAAGGGAGATCTATGAAAAGGGGAACTCTTCACTCTTGAACAGCTGTCAGAGACAGGACCTGATGCCTGATGGGGACATGTTTCCCAGTCTGTCACAGTCGAGCACCTTTTCACAGTTGACATAGATATTAGCTGAAAGAGGGAGTGGCAGGGCTTATGTACAGTCCATGGGTGTTTTATCAGCCTGTGCAGTGTGATGAGGAAGTGGATCTGTACCAGTCAAGAAGTTAATTGGGGCGAGGAAGTGTGTGTGTGTGTGTGTACATGCAACAGTATATGTGTGTGTGTGTGTGTGTGTGTTTTCGACCCTGCCCTGTCCTTCACCCCACTCCTTTCCACACTCCAGATGGACTTGGTAATATAAGCCTTCCGTGACAGAGAGGCCTCGCTTTTCTCTGTTATTCCCCCGTCACACATACACACACACACATCCATATGGACAACACAGACTGTCACGATGCTGAGTAATGGGACGGTAAACGGAACGCCCGTGAGATGGAATCACGAAGGAGAGTATGAATAGACCAAACACTAATAAGGCAAACACAAGCAATGATCCCCAATCAGAGACAACCCTGTGCAGCTGTCTCTGATTGGGGATGTTCAACTCCCCTAATTAGGGTGTGAGGGCTCGATTGTGGCTCTTTCACTCCCCCTGGTGGGAGTCAGCGGCCTAACCACAATCCAGCCCTCACACAGACAGACACACACACACACACACACACACACCTCCTCCCCCATCGCTATGGGAGGCTGTTGTATAATTGGAAGCATTGATTGGCTCCGGCCTAGCTATGACCAACCGGCCATGAATAACACACACAGACAGATTTGGGTTCTCTGTAGAAAACAATACATTATTAATGAGTTAGTATGGTTAACAGAACCACTTCCACAGTACATGGATGAACCAGTCACATCTGGAACAGTTGTGTCTTGATGAGTCTCAGATGGCATCCTATTCCCTATGCAGTGCACTAGTTTTGACCAGAGCCTACGGCGCTTTGTAGTATACTATAGGCTCTTGGTGCGCTAAATACGGAATAGGATGCCATCTAGGCTGTGTCACAACCATTGGCCCAGCGCCGTCCGGGTTTGGCCGGTGTAGGCCGTCATTGTAAATAAGAATTTGTTCTTAACTGACTTGCCTAGTTAAATAAAGGTTCCATCACGCAGGCTGTGGGTACTGTACTGTACATACTGAACAGCGCCGTTCTCTGAAACCCTACAGTACTCTGTATCAGATTCCCCTATAGCCCAGAGCAGCCAGTGTCTGGAATGAAGAATGGGTTCTATAGAACTAGAAATATGGGTGTGTCTCATAGTAGGAGTACTGATCTAGGTTTTGACTTTAAGATCATAATGAAGAAACGTGTATTTACTGGAGGGAACCTGATCCTAGATCAGCACTCCCACTCTGATAACCCTTTGTGCCCTGGACTGGCTATATAGTAAGACTGAAGCTCACCAAATATTTCTACACCAAAGAATTACTATATTATTCAACTTAGTACGGTAGCTATTATTCCTCTGCTAACAGAAGTGAAACCATATCAATGAACGTTATCCTCTGATGAAGCTCTTTACTTAATTGACTTCTAGAAAAGTACATTTGGAAAAGAGAAATACCTGCAGATAAAACCCACAATTCAATTTTACTGATAAAATGTCACTGTTTGTGTCCCAAATGGAAGCCTATTCCCTGTTTCGTACACTACCCTTTGGGCCCTGGTGAAAAGTAGTGCACTATTTAGGTAATAGTGTGCTATTTGGGCCACAGAAGATTTCATAATCAACTACGATGACTTCCTTGTTAGTCGGAACACGTCCACATTGGATTGGGAAAGGTCTGACTCAGTTTGTTGCAAACGTAATAATCATTTTGGTACTGTAGACGGAATGATAATATGATTTGTTAATCTCATTTGTCTTCCAGTCCATGGCTTCTCTTGGGGACCAATGCTCTCAGTTAGTGGGGAAAAGACAATGACGAACATAGCAGCTACAGTATATCGAGTGCGTCCCAAATGGCATCTTATTCCCTAATAAGTACTACAGGTGTAGCATCTTAATTTGAGCCAGTTTTGTACGGCAGAAAAATAATCCTGCAGCAACAAGAAATGTGAATTATTATTTAGATTATAATTAATGGACATTTTTGTAAGGGTTTATACATTTTTCGTAAAGGAAAATCAAGTCTGGTAAAAGAGGTAGAAAGTCAAGCAACTGGGGGTGTAGAGCTGTAATGGACAGTTACAACTGGGGGTGTAGAGCTGTAATGGACAGTTACAACTGGGGGTGTAGAGATGTAATGGACAGTTACAACTGGGGGTGTAGAGCTGTAATGGACAGTTACAACTGGGGGTGTAGAGCTGTAATGGACAGTTACAACTGGGGGTGTAGAGCTGTAATGGACAGTTACAACTGGGGGTGTAGAGCTGTAATGGACAGTTACAACTGGGGGTGTAGAGCTGTAATGGACAGTTACAACATGTTTTAAATGATGGGGATAGCTTGGTCTCTAAAACCAGCAGATTATGTTATTATTACTGAGCGTTTCTGCAGGTGATAGATTGATAGTAGTTTGGTATGGTGTGTGCTGGCCCATATAATGTTACAGTAACTCTGCTTCTGCTTAGGAGATATCTCATTTTGCCAAGAATCCCCATATTTTTGGCGATCTTCGAGGTTATTGTCTTTATGTGTGGTGTCCATGACAATTCATCATCAATCAAAACACCAAGAAAGCGTGTTGTACAGGCTTGATCAATAGGTAAATTATCAATATGGATCCTATGTAGTCTGCATTGTATTCACCAAGAAAGCGTGTTGTACAGGCTTGATCAACACGGGGTCTATTCCTTTGGAAGTCACATGTTGCTTTCTATGCTTTAGATAGCTTGAGAACCAAAGCAGAGATTGTTCATTCACGCCCATAGTTTAAAGTTTTTGTAATAAAATTGTATGATCAACAGCAATAAATGCTTTTGAGAGATCCAGAAAAATACTGAATGTATGATCTTGAAGACTTTATGGCAGATAACCTTTAGTTTAGACAGGTCTGGATGGTCTCAGCACACTTTGTACCACTCACTCTATAATGTCAGTACTTGTGAGAAAGTATCCACATCTGGGGTAAATATGTACTGTGTGTGAACAGACGAACACAAACGGATGACTTTGACCTCTGTAACCTTTTGTTCTGGTACATGACTCAACTCAAGGCAGCTCATGCTTTTTTTAAGAGCGCCACAAAGATGCTTCCTGAGTAGGAAGGCTGAACGCCAATACATTTCAACTTTTCATGTTTACAGATACAGATCCAGCATTTTCAATTTGGACAACATACTAGGAGTTGTTGTAATTAATTCCCAGTGGTAAATGTTTGTATTCAAAAGATTAGCATAACAACTCAATCAAATTACTGAAATAGCAACTTGATATACAACCCTGTAAATACATTACTATCTCCTTGGACATTGATCATGTTAGTTATCATTACTGTCTCCTTGGACATTGATCATTTTAGTTATCATTACTGCCTCCTTGGACATGGACCATGTTAGTTATCATTACTGGCTCCTTGGACATTGATCATGTTAGTTATCATTACTGTCTCCTTGGACATTGATCATGTTAGTTATCATTACTGACTCCTTGGACATTGATCATGTTAGTTATCATTACTGTCTCCTTGGACATTGATCATGTTAGTTATCATTACTGGCTCCTTGGACATTGATCATGTTAGTTATCATTACTGTCTCCTTGGACATTGATCATGTTAGTTATCATTACTGTCTCCTTGGACATCAACCATGTTAGTGTAGCCATATAATAGTAATTCTATTTGTATCAGTGTGTAACCTGTATCTGTCAAAACAACTGATGCGTTGCCTCTGACCGGATCATACATAGTAACATGACATTAACTAACTGGATCATACATAGTAACATGACATTAACTGACCAGATCATACATAGTAACATGACATTAACTAACTGGATCATACATAGTAACATGACATTAACTAACTGGATCATACATAGTAACATGACATTAACTGACCAGATCATACATAGTAACATGACATTAACTGACCAGATCATACATAGTAACATGACATTAACTAACTGGATCATACATAGTAACATGACATTAACTGACCAGATCATACATAGTAACATGACATTAACTGACCAGATCATACATAGTAACATGACATTAACTAACTGGATCATACAGAGTAACATGACATGTGTCTGTGTGTCTGTGTGTCTGTGTGTCTGTGTGTCTGTGTGGCTGTGTGTCTGTGTGGCTGTGTGTCTGTGTGTCTGTGTGTCTGTGTGTCTGTGTGTCTGTGTGTCTGTGTCTGTGTGTCTGTTTGGCTTTGTGTCTGTGTTTGTCTGTGTGGCTGTGTGGCTGTGTGTCTGTGTGTATGTGTGTCTGTGTGTCTGTGTGTCTGTGTGTCTGTGTGGCTGTGTGGCTTTGTGTCTGTGTGGCTTTGTGTCTGTGTGGCTTTGTGTCTGTGTGGATTTGTCTGTGTGTCTGTGTGTCTGTGTGTCTGTGTGGCTGTGTGGCTGTGTGGCTTTGTGTCTTTGTGTCTTTGTGTCTGTGTGTCTGAGTCTATGTCTCTGTGTGTCTGTGTGGCTTTGTGTCTGTGTGGCTGTGTGTCTGTGTGGCTTTGTGTCTGTGTGGCTGTATGTCTGTGTGGCTTTGTGGCTGTGTGTCTGTGTGTCTGCCTTTCTGTCATCGAATGACAACATGACACTTTACATAGCCTACTGCATGTCTTGCCATGTGAATGGTGAGGCTGTGACAGGGCATCTTAATATGGTAATATGGACTGGGTGGCTTGTTGAAGTTGTTGTGTAACCAGGCACCACCCAGAGTGTGTGTTTCTTGTGAAGAGTGACTTGGGCGTTGTTAGCACAGATGTTTCACCAACCAGAGTGGTTCACTGTCTGGTCTGACGCCTGGCTGCTTGGGTCACACTCCTAACTCACTCAGGTATAGACATAGGGTGTGTCCTACATGGCACTGTATTGTATTGGGCCATTTGAGACACACCCTATGTCTATACACTGCATGGTGCCTCTCTGTCTGCCAGTGTTGCTATTCAAATAGCCGACTTATGTAAGCATCTCTTCAGTGGCACCAGATAACAGGCTAACCTGGATGGTGTGAGGAGATCAGACCACAAAATGACATGCGTGGGCGCAACAGAAGCAGAATAATAGATTATTTCTTATAGCCTCATTTATCTCAGGGCTCCAGCAGCACGATATGCAGCGGGTGAAATAAGTATTGAACACGTCACCATTTTTCTCAGTAAATATATTTCCAAAGGTGCTATTGACATGACATTTTCACCAGATGTTGGTAACAACCCAAGTAATCAATTCATACAAAGAAACCAAAACAAATATGTTCAGAAATTAAGTTATGTGTAATAATGTGAAATGACACAGGGAAAAAGTATTCAACACATGAAGAAAGGGAGGTGCAAAAAGGCATGGAAAGCCAAGACAACAGCTGAAAACAGTAATTAAAAAGCAATCCAGCCCCCTGTCAGTGCCAATTAATATCAGCTGGTTCAGTCCCAACTGATGGCCTACAAAAAGGTCTCATTGCAAAGGTGTCACACAAGACACATCTCATGATGGGTAAAAGCAAAGAGCTGTCTCAAGACTTTCGCAACCTAATTGTTGCAAAACATAATGATGGCATTGGTTAAAGGCGCATTTCTAAGCTTCTGAATGTTCCAGTGAGCACTGTTGGGGCCATAATACGGAAGTGGAAAGACAATAATTTCACCATAAATTTGCCTCGACCAGGTGCTCCTTGCAAGATTTCTGACAGAGGAGTGAAAAGAATAATCAGAAGAGTTGTCCAAGAGCCAAGGACCACTTGTGGAGAGCTTCAAAAAGACCTGCAATTAGCAGGTACTGTTGTCTCAAAGAAAACAGTAAGTAATGCACTCCACCGCCATGGCCTGTATGCACGCTCACCACGCAAGACTCCATTGCTGAAAAAAAAGCATGTTGAAGCTTGTTTAACGTTTGCTGCACAACATTTGGAAAAGTCAGTGAAATACTGGGAGAATATAGTGTGGTCAGATGAGAGCAAAATTGAACTGTTTGGATGTCAAAATACACACCATGTTTGGAAGGGAAATGGCACTGCACATCACCCTAAAAACACCATACCAACAGTGAAGTGGTGTGGGGCTGCTTTTCAGCAAATGGTGCTGGCAAACTTCACATAATTGAAGGAAGGATGAATGGGCAAATTTACCGAGACATTCTTGACAAACATCTGCTGCCATCTACCAGGAAGATGAAGATGAAACGAGGGTGGACATTTCAGCAAGACAATGATCCCAAACACACAGCCAAGGAAACTCTCAATTGGTTTCAAAGAAAGACAATAAAGCTGCTAGAATGGCCCAGCCAATCACCTGACTTAAATCCCATAGAAAATCTATGGAAAGAACTGAAGATCAAGATTCATAGAAGAGGCCCACGGAACCTTCAAGATTTGAAGACTGTTTGTGTGGAAGAATGGGCCAAAATCACACCAGAGCAATGCATGCGACTAGTTTCTCCATACAGGAGGCGTCTTGAAGCTGTCATTACCAACAAAGGCTTTTGTACAAAGTATTAAATAAATATCAGTAAGTGTGTTCAATACCTTTTCCCTGTGTCATTTCACATTATTACACATAACTTAATTTCTGAACGTATTTGTTTTGGTTTCTTTGTATGTATTGATTACTTGGGTTGTTACCAACATCTGGTGAAAATGTCATGTCAATAGCACCTTTGGAAATATATTTACTGAGAAAAATGGTGACGTGTTCAATACTTATTCCACCCGCTGAACGTGTTGTAAGTTGCATATACACTTGGGGCCAAAAGTTTGGAATATTACTCATTCAAGGGTTTTTCTTTATTTGTACTATTTTTAACATTGTAGAATAAAAGTGAAGACATCAAAAATATGACCTAACACATATGGAATCATGTAGTAACCAAAAAAGTGTTAAACAAATCTAAATATATTTTATATGTGAGATTCTTCAAAATGCCACCCTTTGCTTTGATGACAGCTTTGCACACTCATGGCATTCTCTCAACCAGCTTCATGAGGACTGCCACAGGAATGGAAGACCCAGAAATACCTCTGCTGCAGAGGGCAAGTTCATTAAAGTTACCAGCCTCAGATTGCAGCCCAAATAAATGCTTCACAGAGTTCAAGTAACAGACACATCTCAACATCAGCTGTTCAGAGGAGACTGTGTGAATCAGGCCTTCATGGTCAAATTGCTGCAATGAAACCACTACTAAAGGACACCAATAAGAAGAAGAGACTTGGCTTGGGCCAAGGCTTGGGCCAAGAAACACGAGCAATGGACATTAGATCGGTGGAAATTGTCCTTTGTTATGGAGTCCAAATTGGAGATTTTTGGTTCCATCCTCAACCAAATTTAGATGGTTTGGGATGAGTCGGACCGCAGTGAAGGAAAAGCAGCCAACAAGTGCTCAGCATATGTGGGAACTCTTTCAAGACTGATGGAAAAGCATCCAGATGAAGCTGGTTGAGAGAATGCTAAGAGTGTGCGAAGCTGTCATCAAGGCAAAGGGTGGCATTTTGAAGAATCTCAAATATAACATATTTAGATTTGTTTAACACTTTTTTGGTTACTACATGATTCCATATGTGTTAGGTCATATTTTTGATGTCTTCACTTTTATTCTACAATGTTAAAAATAGTGCAAATAAAGAAAAACCCTTGAATGAGTAATATTCCAAACGTTTGGCCCCCAGTGTAGGCCATGAGACACATGATATACAGCCCAGATGGCACCTTTTCTCTACATAGTGCTCTTTTCTTCACCTATAGACCTATAGGCCATGGTCAAAAGTAGTGCACTATATAGGGAATATGGTACCACTTAGCAAGCAGATGAAGAATCACCTTTTGTTCCATGTTGAGTAGGCTACACCTGGACATCTGCCCAGGGAACCATGGAATGGCCTCCATTTTTCCAGTTCTTCGAAAGGGAATCTATCAGATCATATCTACTAACATCTACAGATATCAGCATGAGTCCACTCCCTTGAAAGATACTGTATGTCCTAGTTAGTGCTGATATAAGGAGTCAGACACTCTGGTGGTGACAATCTCTCTCATGTTTAATGCCCTCTCTTATCAACTACTACATAATGGCCCTGTCTCTGAGAAGGGATTTAGAATTCATAATATAATTACTTCTCATTCTATTCTAACTTGGAATTGATTCTAATTCCATTAGTTCTACAAAGGGAGATCAGCTGTCATTGATCTGCCCAGACATCCAGTGTTCTGCCCTGACTTCCTGTGGGTCATGGTAGAGTTTAGAGGGCAGATGACAGTGGATGCATCCCAATTGGCTCCCTATTCTCTATATAGCACAGTACTTTTGGACATGTTCCATAGTGCTCTGGTCAAAATAAGTGCACTATATAGGGAATAGGGTGCCATTTGGAATGCATTCATAGAGTTTAGAAGAGAAATTACAAGGACTGTTCCCAGGGTTGGGGAGTAATGGATTACATGTAATCCATTACATGTAACGGATTACAAAAAACTGTAACTGTAATCCATTATGTTACCAGCAAAAAATATTGTAATCAGATTACAGATACTTTTGAAAAACTAGAGTTACTTTTAAATTCAGAAAGGATGTTTGCATAAAAAAATATTTGACACTTCTCTGTTTTCTCAATGACAGCACTTTCTCAAAACAGCACTGAAAAAAGGCCACTTGAGCGAGTTTGGCCACAAGTCAGAGACCACTATGATGACACACCACATGTGTTTGATGGATCGCGGGAAAAGAGCAGGAATAGGCTTTTGTAGGCTACAGTCCAAGCTATGTCTTCCAATTGTGCGACTACTGTCGGCATCCAAAGATGATCCAGTTTGGCGGTAAGGATGGCAGCGATATGGATATCACGTATTATTGATCTACATAGCGCATTGATGTGAATCACGCTGCTGCTCTCTCATTTAGCTATTTGCACCTTATGGACTTGTGGCTGTTGTGGATGGCTGTTAACAAATCGAAATGTGTATTTGAACCAAATAATGCTTGAATTCAAGAAGTTTAAGCTGCCTTTCAATCATTGTTTTTGAAACCAGTGGACAGCCAGTGAAAAATGCGCTCTTGCAACAGCTGCATAGTGCAGATCCAAGCCTATGGAATAAAAGTGGGGCTTTTATTGCTCAAACTTTTGATAGACTTAAAGGGGCAATCTGTAGTTGCTACATCCATTTTTGGACTTATAAATGATACCTACAGTACCAGTCAAAAGTTTTAGAACACCTACTCATTCAAGGGTTTTCTTTATTTTAAAAAATGTTCTACATTGTAGAATAATAGTGAAGACATCAAAACTATGAAATAACACATAAGGAATCATGTAGTAATCAAAAAAGTGTTCAACAAATAAGAATATATTTTAGATTTTAGATTCTTCAAAGTAGCCACCATTTGCCTTGATGACAGCTTTGCACACTCTTATGAAAGCATGCCATTCCATGAGCGCAGCATTTATTTTTCAACTGGAATCAATGAGTCCAATCAGTCCTCCATGACAACAACATCATTAACAACAGAGTAGGGCTGGATAATAAGTTCTTAGTTTTGGAGTCATGCTCAGGTAAAACAATTTGGCTAATCTATACTTCCATATTTCCAAGTCGTATTCTTGAAGATCAAGGGGTGTAACATTTATTGGAATGACTGGAATTCTGATAGACTTTGGTTTTTAATGTAAAGATATAATTGAATCGTATTATTATATGTAGTAGAAAGCGATGGGTTAGAAGTAGCCTCCATAACCAACCCATAAAGTAACATGTAACATCCATATATGGCCAGCTATGTAAACTTTAACATTGATTTATCCTGTAATAGATGTTGTTCAATTGGTAACATACATGTTAGTCTTCTTCTAAAGCCTCTTAAGGGGAAAGTAATCCAAAAGTAACTGAATGTAATCAGATTACATTACTGATTACAATTTAGGACAGTTAACTAGTAATTGTAAGGGATTACATTTAGAAAGTAACCTTCCCAACCCTGCTGACGGACCACCGACAGAGAGAGGGTTTTAACAGAGAGAAGAGACCATGTTCCAGGGTATTAGCACTGTGTTCCCATCATGTCAGGACATATCTGTATGGATATCTGTTTAATTAGTTTGTGTTTATGTTGGCAATGCGGGATCATCATTACTCAGAATTATGTGTCAAATCTCTATGGAATACGTCTGACACATTTTCAACCTTATGTAATATAATGCCCTTGTTTTCGAGGTGATGTACTGTTTCAACTTGTTTTAAATGTGGATAACAACTGTAACAGGTAGGCACGGTAGTTATACAGAACACTATATTTCTCAGTATTTTTTAATCAACGTTTTGCCCAATTAAACTGTCCCATTTCTGTCTAACTGGATTGACTCATCTCTTGAGAAAATGAATGTCGATATAAGAACATACTGTAGGTAAGGTTATATAAGGTTGACTACATGTTTCATGTCACGGAACAATGTTTTATTACAGAGATAAGCCGTTAAAGTTCCAGTCTGTTGACCAAAGGATTCTATCAGTAATCAATAGTTAAAACCGTTTAAGGTATTCCCCCCTCATTGTGAATGAGGTTCACATTCAGTGCATGGACAGCTGTTTGGTGAGAATGGTTGATGATGGTATGGTCCTAATACGAGGTATCCTTGTCAGTTTTCTCTTTGTGATTTGAGAGAGAGAGAGAGAGATAACAGAAAAACAGAAACTATGGTGAATAACAGAACAGTGAAAGCATCCCTGTCTCTTCACTGTCCTCTCATTCGTTAGTTGGTTGTTGGGATGGGAGACTGTTGGTCGCGTCCCCGCGTTGTCCCACTCCCTAGCCAGGCCAGAGGCAGACCACCTCTCCCACCCACTAGGCCAGCCCAGCAAATGATCCAGCGACTAGCCAAGCAGCCTGGTGCCGTCCCAGCCCCACTGCAGACACAGAGACGTCTGAGCAGTGTTGCAAGAGCCATGAACTACCGCTACTAACCCCCCTACTCACCTAGTGTGTCCCAGAGGGGGTATCGGCGGTAAGTGGTGGTCGGAGCACATTCAGCGTGTGTTCGGAGCGTTTTCAGAGCGTGGTCGTAGGGTGTTCGGAATGTGTTCGGAGCGTGTGGATGGCTGAATGTGTTATTACATTGTTAAGAGAAAGGGGATTGGTTGGTTGGTTGAGAAGGTACAAGGACAGTCAGGAATAGTTTGTAACATGAATAAAATTGGTCTGGATGTATATTGTAGTAAAGTACTTCTAACTGTATATAAAATACTGAACCATTCTGTTTGATAAGAAAGGGGAAACTGTCATTATTATTATTTCTTAGAGCCTTGTTTTGCTACCAGGAGGACAGTGGGTCCATTGTCTATGGGTGAAGAACATGTATTGTGTTCTCAGAGAAGAAGAGTCTGTCAGAGACATCTCCCCTGTTCTCTGGTGACAAACTGGTGGCTTGTCAATGGGTTTTCATTGTATGTCTCACTCCCACTGGTCAGTCCAGGCATTTATGCTATCCTTTGCATCGTAGAGGCTTACCTTTAGCAGCATACCACCCTGCATCCCACTGCTGGCTTGCCTCTGAAGCTGCAGTAAGCAGGGTTAGTCCTGGTCAGTCCCTTGATGGGAGACCAGGTGCTGCTGGAAGTGGTGTTGGAGGGCCAGTAGAACGCAGTCTGTCCTCTGGTCTAAAATAAAAGTATAATATCCCAATGACCCAGGGCAGTGATTGGGGACATTGCCCTGAGTAGGGTGCTGTCTTTCAGATGGGATGTTAAACGGGTGTCCTGACTTTCTGTGATCACTAAAGATCCCATGGCACTTACCGTAAGAGTGCTGGTGTTAACCCTGGTGTCCTGGCTACATTTCCAAATCTGGCCCTCATACCATCATGGCCTCCTAATCATCCCCAGCCTCATATTGACTAATTGATCGGTGCTGTGAATGAGAATGTGTTCTCAGTCAACTGACCTGGTCAAATAAGGGTCAGAAAAAACATATATTTATGATTTTTTTCCCATGAATGGTCTGTCTGTCTGTTATGAATGGTCTGTCTGTTTTGAATGGTCTGTCTGTCTGTTTGTCTGTCTGTCTGTTATGAATGGTCTGTCTTTCTGTCTGTCTGTCTGTCTGTCCGTCTGTCTGTTATGAATGGTCTGTCTGTCTGTCTGTCTGTCTGTCTGTCTGTCTGTCTGTCTGTCTGTCTGTCTGTCTGTCTGTCTGTCTGTCTGTCTGTCTGTCTGTCTGTTATGAATGGTCTGTCTGTCTGTCTGTCTGTCTGTCTGTCTGTTATGCACACTCCTGGTTCCTTCTGGGCTACAGAGGTGAATGCATACTGTAGACTACGTCCTAAATATAGTAGTGCAATACTTTTGACCAAAGCCCTGTGCTGGGCACAAGTAGTGCACTATTTAGGGAAGTGCACAGTGGTAAAGCCTTGGGCCTCTGGAGGTCTTTTAAAAAAAAGTATTTTACCTTTATTTAACTAGGCAAGTCAGTTAAAAACAAATTCTTATTTACAATGACAGCCTACACCAGCCAAACCCGGACGACACTGAGCGCCACCCTATGGGACTCCCAATCACGGCTGGTTATGATACATGATGGATTTGAACCAGGCTGTCTGTAGTGAAGCCTCTAGCACTGAGGTGCAGTGCCTTAGACCGCTGCACCACTTGGGAGCCCAGGGGATCCAAAGCCTTGGGCCTCTGGAGGTCACCATGGGGATCCAAAGCCTTGGGCCTCTAGAGGTCACCATGGGGATCCAAAGCCTTGGGCCTCTGGAGGTCACCATGGGGATCCAAAGCCTTGGGCCTCTGGAGGTCACCATGGGGATCCAAAGCCTTGGGCCTCTGGAGGTCACCATGGGGATACAGATGAGATATACAGAGAGACTAAATATGTTAGAATGTGTTTGCTTGGCTCTCAGACCAGGACATCTAATGGAAAGTCTGATTAAATGCCTAGCTGGCTGTATCATGACTCATAGATCCAGGGATGTGTCTCAAATGGCACCCTTTCCCTATATAGTGCTCTATTTATGACCAAAATCATATGTGCCCTGGTCAAAAGTAGTGCATTATGGTGAGAATATGGTGCCATTTGGGAGGCTCTGTAATGAGTCATAGATCTTGCTGGTCCAATTAGGCTGGAGCCCACTTAGCTCAATGGATGCTGGCTGACAGTTTCCCTTATAGAATATACACGCTAGGAGGACTGAGCTTAATATGGCTGAGGAGAATATACACGCTAGGAGGACTGAGCTTAATATGGCTGAGGAGAATATAAACCGTAGGAGGACTGGGGGTAATATGGCTGAGGAGAATATAAACAGTAGGAGGACTGGGGGTAATATGGCTGAGGAGAATATAAACAGTAGGAGGACTGAGGGTAATATGGCTGAGGAGAATATAAACAGTAGGAGGACTGAGGGTAATATGGCTGAGGAGAATATAAACAGTAGGAGGACTGGGGGTAATATGGCTGAGGAGAATATAAACAGTAGGAGGACTGAGGGTAATATGGCTGAGGAGAATATAAACAGTAGGAGGACTGAGGGTAATATGGCTGAGGAGAATATAAACAGTAGGAGGACTGAGGGTAATATGGCTGTGGAGCAGCCAAACATTGTTGATCAAATACCAGTACTTTGTTTACATGCTCATGGTGAGAGGTGCTTCTCTCTCTCTCTCTCTCTCAATTCAATGTCAATGTAAGGGCTTTATTGGCATGGGAAACATATGTTAACATTGCCAAAGCAAGTGAAATAGATAGTAAACAAAAGTGAAATAAACAATAAAAAATGTACAGTAAACATTACACTCACAAAGGTTCCAAAAGAATAAAGACATTTAAAGACATATTATGTATTTATACAGTGTTGTAACGATGTGCAAATAGTTAAAGTACAAAAGGGAAAATAAATAAACATAAATATGGGTTGTATTTACATGGTGTTTGTTCTTCACTGGTTGCCCTTTTCTTGTGGCAACAGGTCACACATCTTGCTGCTGTGATGGAACACTGTGGTATTTCATCCAGTAGATATGGAGTTGGATTTGTTTTCAAATTCTTTGTGGATCTGTCTAATCTGAGGGAAGTATGTGTCACTAATATGGTCATACATTTGGCAGGAAGTTAGGAAGTGCAGCTCAGTTTCCACCTCATTTTGTGGGCAGTGTGCACATAGCCTGTCTTATCTTGAGGACCAGGTCTGCCTACATCGGCCTTTCTCAATAGCAAGGCTATGCTCACTGAGTCTGTACATAGTCAAAGATTTCCTTAAGTTTGGGTCAGTCACAGTGGTCAGGTATTCTGCCACTGTGTACTCTCTGTTTAGGACCAAATAGCATGCTAGTTTGCTCTGTTTTGTCCAATGTGTCAAGTAATTATCTTTTTGTTTTCTCATGATGTGGTTGGGTCTAATTGTGTTGCTGTCCTGGGGATCTGTGGGGTCTGTGTGTGTTTGTGAACAAAGCCCCAGGACCAGCTTGCTCAGGGGACTGTTTTCCAGGTTAATCTCTCTGTAGGTGATGGCTTTGTTATGGAAGGTTCGGGAATCGCTTCCTTTTAGGTGGTTGTAGAATTTAACGGCTCTTTTCTGGATTTTGATAATTAGCAGGTATCTCTCCCTCTCTCTCTCCCCCTCTCTCTCCCTCTCTCTCTGTCTCTCTCTCGCTCTCTGTCTCCCTCCAGTATTTAGATAGGAAACAGTACAATACACGTTTTTAAAATACCAGTACTAAGCTATGACCACTGTGACTAACCCCCAGAGTGTTTCCAACCAGAGAAAATAGATGCAATACTCTAGGTGTGTATCCCAAATGGCACTGTATCCCAAATGGCACTTTATCCCCTATATAGTGCACTGCCCTATTGGCCCCTGGTCAAAAGTAGTGCACTAAATTGAGAATAGAGTGCCATTTGGGACGCGGCCTAGCAGTTTCCACAGCCCTGCCTGGTACTAAGGCTGGCAGCTCCACAGCACAGCGTGAAATCACAAGTGACAGGTACTATTGATACTAAATACATTCACCGTGGCTGTGTTAGATCTGGTTGGTGTAGACAAAACTGGAGTCTCACTTTATTGGATCAGAGGCTTAACGGAAAAATGATTTCCTTCCTCACTGAATGGTTTGCAATACAACTTTGTTTTCTTATATGAACTAAAATAGGAGGTGTTAAAGTTATAACTGTGTTACTATACAGTGAATGCACATAGCAACAAGGCAGCTATTATGGTGCATGCACTAGGTAGGGCTATCTCTGGACGACAGTATTGACCCCTATAAGATGTCTTTATGCTGCAACTCTTGCCAACAAATCCACATTGCATATTATTATACACTTCATCATTCATATCCTCATTCATAGTAACCCAATAACTCTGGGCTCTTCCATATCCCACCACATTCATGCACTTTGCCCATAGTCGTCATATACTGTACGTTGGTAATGGTAGTAGACTAGGCTTTAGTCAAGTAGGACAACAAATCCACATTGCATATTACAAATTAGTTATAATACTTTTAATTCCATGCATTGAAATCCTAAATGCTCCTCAAGTAGACTAGTTACGTGTCCTAAAATATGACACCTGTAAATATGATTTATGAAGAAGTGAAAGTTCAGCTCTCGCCACCAGGTGGCATCAGAGTTCTAGAGGAGAGGAAGGAAAACACCGGCTCAAAACAACAGACAGTATGTAGACAGCCCGTTATAAACCAATAATACATGCATTATTAGTGCGTTAAGTATATCCAGTTTGCCTCTATAGGCTATGTTTCATAATTTCGCCATACTGTTGCACATGGTCTCCGACAAATGAATGCTTGAATGAAAAAGAGCAATGCATAGGTATAATAGGCCTATAATAATTATACATAATTCAGTTGTAGCATTCCCTCAAAAGTATTATCAGCTGATGCAAAACAACAACGAACCCCCCCCCCCCCCCCCCAACAGTTATCCCTAGTCTGCGACATGTTATGCAACCAAAACCCTTTACTCCAAAAATGCGCGGGGAAAAACATAAGCACACACTTTTTTTGTACATTCGTTTTGCCTATTTGCTTCAGGGTGTAAATGAATTCGTTATCCCGTCAACTGAGTGCTTGTTGTGTTTGTAAGGGTTCAGAAAGGGGGCAGAGGGGAAATCGTGCCAGCAGGGGACATTTGCATAAATTATGCCCGCGTCAGGTGACGTCAGTTCAGTTCAGCTATAAGCGCCGCCGCGCAGAAATAGAATCAGTCGCAGAAACCTAACGTGGCTCAAATATCACTGACATCAACCTAGCGCACTACACTCAACTCAACTCACAACAGAAGCAACCGAATCGATTCGTGCACTCGGTCGAGTGATTAAGCTGAATACAGTATCCCCGGAACTTTATCTAGATAGGTAGTTTTATCTACTCAACCAATCGCAAACGTGGCGAGAAGCATTATCCAAACGGGTCTGGTGCTGAACATAAGTACGGAGATCTTCAAAACGACAATGGAGGTTGCTGTCTATCAGTTGCATAACTTCAGCATCTCCTTCTTCTCCTCGTTATTAGGAGGAGATGTGGTGTCTGTAAAACTCGACAACAGGTAAATATATAACCGCACTGGATTTACTGTGTTATTGATGCGTAATAGATTTCATTCAAACATCTAAATTGTTGTAATTCGAGATACAAATATACTAAGCAAGGTCAGTTGATGGTGGTATTCGTTATGATATAATTGGAAATACCGTATTATAAATCTAATGCTGTGCAAACTAAGAGTAATGCAATTTGACTCCAGACCGCCGCGTGTCTCCTCCGGGTGCATCTTCAAAACACAAAACACAAGTGGAGTATCTTGAAACAAGCTCGATACAAAGCAATCAGTAGTTAAACAAACATTACAAATTAAACAAACATTACATGGCGATTGCATCTCAAAAGGCTCAAACGAAGTTATCTTGCTGCTGGATCTGGTGCCATAAAGGCAGTCTGGTGTCATCTGTATGAGAGCATGATAACCTGCCGGTACTAACTAGGCCACCAGTTTGTTTTGACCCGATACTCTGATTTGATATGTTGACTAATGACTTCTCTTCTTCTCTCCTCCACAGTGCCTCGGGTGCTAGCGTTGTTGCCATCGACAACAAAATAGAACAGGCAATGGTATGTATCAGCAGCAACATTATACACTTTATCATTCATATCCTCATTCATAGTAACCCAATAACTCTGGGCTCTTCCATATCCCACCACATTCATGCACTTTGCCCATAGTCGTCATATACTGTACGTTGGTAATGGTAGTAGACTAGGCTTCAGTCAAGTACTAGCAGCTTGGGGTGGCTACAGTACTGCAAGCAGGAAGCTATAGAATGCACAACAGCAGTCAGACGACTAAACATTTAGTTTACTGATAAACTTTAGACCTTAAAACAGGCCATATGGGCACAAATCTCTGTATGCATATGGCCTGTTACTACATGTTACTACATGTTAAGGCACAGTAGGTTAAGCTTATACTATAAGTCACCCCACATGGATAGATTTATGGTTGGTTTGTTTGAGTTGCACAGAACTCTCTCACTCTCTCTAAACATACTTCTCTAACGGTAGATCTCATTCCTTCTCTCCTATCTTAGGATCTGGTGAAGAACCACCTGATGTACGCGGTCAGGGAGGAGGTAGAGATCCTCAAGGAGCAGATCAGAGAGCTGGCTGAGAAGAACAACCAGCTAGAACGCGAGAACAGCCTTCTGAAGAACCTGGCCAGTCCAGAACAGATGGAGAGCTTCCGGGAACGGGTTCCATCTGAGTCCGACTCAGACGCTCTGGTCCCCCTGCAGCTGAACAACCAGTACCAACACCAGCAGTACCAGCAGCAGGTCCAGATGGGACTCCATAACCCTGACCAGTCCTGCTCCATCAGCGCTGGCTCTGCTGTGTAGATGGCTCTGCCTTGGACCTCCAGTTGTAAACTTATCGTCGCTGCCAACTTCAATGAAGCTGTCTGTAACAGATGATGAAACACACAATTGATGAACGAATCCCATGAAAAGACGCCCTAACTAGCGGCTATAGGCTGAGGCTATAAGCTAAGAAAAGCCCGTCCTACGACATCTAGACTATTTGTCTTTAGACAAAAGCGTTAAACGAGAGGGCTCACATCTAGCCAGCCGGAGGGCGCTTGCATTGGGTCAGAGGGGAGGCTGCTGCCTGCTGGGGCCAGGAGGGCCAACCCTTCAGCCATTCTCTACCACCCCTGCTACAGAGCGGGGAGAAGGCTAAGTGACAGGGCTGGCCCGGGGACCTGATCCTGGGGATGCCTCTCTATGCCAGAGTGGCCCATCTTACCTCTCCTGGTCCACCCAAGGAAAAACGACATCTTCTCCAAGACAGACAGATAGACAGAGAGACAGAGAGAGACAGACAGACGGCCCTCCCGTCTCCTCTAGACCCCCATGTGGATTTCTTCTTTTAACTTCTGATAGTACAAGCTCAGAGGAGTCTGTCAGAGAATATCTCAACCCTCTTGTGACTGTTCCCACCTACCACCATCTACTGATATTCTCTCGCAATATTCCTTAAGAAGCAACGTGTCAAAAGGAAACCAAACCTGAGCTCCAGTAGAAAGAGCAGAGGCTATAGGAGACACTGGACTGTTGCTGGGAGAGAGAGGCCTGTTGGTTCTCTGTCTCAACCTCACTGCTGATAACTGCTCACCATCATGGTGATTCAGAACATCATTGCTTGTATTCTCTGCGGTTGGGGTTGTGCTGCTTATGGGGGAAAATCCTGCTATTTTACATTTGTTTTGTGATTGTGAACAAGGTGGAATACTTTGTAACTGTTCAGTTTAATGATTTATTATGGGGATGGAAGTATCTACGACCCATTTTGCTCTGTACATTTGACTAACAGAGTAGTGGGCTGGAGATGAATTTGGGCAGCTGACGTTCTGAAGGCTGCGAATGCAATCCTGACCCAGCAGACATGTTCTGTTCTGCGTGTTCAGATGCCAACCTCCACTTGAATCAATGGCATGACTATAGTGCCTATCTCCAGAAGAGGAATACCACATCTCTGCAATGGACTTTGTTCTTTAACTACCAAAGACTTTGTCTCATTACTACTTCCAACTAAACCAAGCAACCTGGACCATGTGTACATTGTTCACAGGGAGAACTCTTGTTAGCAGTAATGTTTTTTTAATAAACGTTGGGTATTGTTGCTGTATTGTGTCCATGAAACAGGTATTTTTTTTAATGATGTAATGGATGCAAAATGCACATTTGCAATAAACCTTCCGTTTAAACTAAAGATATGTTGTTTCCCTTTCAGTGTTTCTTATTCAAGGGTATTGCAATTTAAATGGGGAGTAACAAGAATATATCATTGACTATTTAGCATACATTGACCACTTACAACAACAACTCATTTTAGCCATGGGATTAAGAGCTTCAAGACCCACTGCTATCTGGTTGAAGTTATCTAAGATCTTGGTGTAATTATGCAAAAGTGAATAATTTATATGTAGGCTTACATGTTAAAGCTTAATGATTTTTGCAAGAAAACATTTTACATCTAACTAATGATCCTTTTACAGAGAAACTACATTTTGCTTACAAGTGTAGGTCAAATGAAAATCCACAAAATGTTCTTAAATCTTTGTCCAAAGTATCATACCCAAACTTTTCAAACTACTAAGTATGTAATAATGGTTGTCCAAGGGACAGTTAGTCTGGAAGAGGAAAAAATACTTTGTTCCAAATAACCAATACTTCAGCCATGTTGGCAGCTAGTGTGTAACTGGAGAGTGTATGTGTTGGTTTGTGGGTTCTCTACTGTGCTGTCCCAGTCTGAGCTGAGGGCTACACCCATTCTCTACGGTACTGTCCCATTCTGTGAGCTGAGGGCTACACCCATTCTCTACGGTACTGTCCCATTCTGTGAGCTGAGGGCTACACCCATTCTCTACTGTACTGGCCTAGTCTGTGAGCTGAGGGCTACATCCATTCTCTACTGTGCTGGCCCAGTCTGTGAGCTGAGGGCTACATCCATTCTCTACTGTGCTGGCCCGTTCTGTGAGCTGAGGGCTACACCCATTCTCTACTGTGCTGGCCCAGTCTGCGAGCTGAGGGCTACACCCATTCTCTACTGTGCTGGCCCAGTCTGCGAGCTGAGGGCTACACCCATTCTCTACTGTGCTGGCCCGTTCTGTGAGCTGAGGGCTACACCCATTCTCAACTGTGCTGGCCCAGTCTGTGAGCTGAGGGCTACACCCATTCTCTACTGTGCTGGCCCAGTCTGCGAGCTGAGGGCTACACCCATTCTCTACTGTGCTGGCCCAGTCTGTGAGCTGAGGGCTACACCCATTCTCTACTGTGCTGGCCCAGTCTGCGAGCTGAGGGCTACACCCATTCTCTACTGTGCTGGCCCGTTCTGTGAGCTGAGGGCTACACCCATTCTCAACTGTGCTGGCCCAGTCTGTGAGCTCAAAAAAAGTGAGTATAGGAGGCTAGTACAGCCTAGGACATTATACCCAGCAACAGTACATATATGGTAGCATGATGGGTATTTTTGTTTCATCAGACCAGAGGACATTTCTCCAAAAAGTATGATCTTTGTCCCAATGTGCAGTTGCAAACCATAGTCTGGCTTTTTTATGGCAGTTTTGGAGCAGTGGCTTCTTCCTTGCTGAGTGGCCTTTCAGGTTATGTCGATATAGTACTCGTTTTACTGTGGATATAGATACTTTTGTACCACCCAGCATCTTCACAAGGTCCTTTGCTGTTGTTCTGGGATTGTGCAGCAAAGTACGTTCATCTCTAGGAGACAGAACGCGTCTCCTTCCTGAGCGGTATGACGGCTGCGTGGTCCCATGGTGTTTATATTTGCGTACTATTGTTTGTACAGATGAACGTGGTACCTTCAAGCATTTGGAAATTTCTCCCAAGGATGAACCAGACTTGTGGAGGTCTACACAACAGGTCTCAGTCCACTAACAGAACATATCTGGTAGCATGATGGGTAAACCAACAGGTCTCAGTCCACTAACAGAACATATCTGGTAGTATGATGTGTAAACCAACAGGTCTCAGTCCACTAACAGAACATATCTGGTAGCATGATGGGTAAACCAACAGGTCTCAGTCCACTAACAGAACATATCTGGTAGCATGATGGGTAAACCAAGAGGTCTCAGTCCACTAACAGAACATATCTGGTAGCATGATGGGTAAACCAACAGGTCTCAGTCCACTAACAGAACATATCTGGTAGCATGATGGGTAAACCAAGAGGTCTCAGTCCACTAACAGTACATATCTGGTAGCATGATGGGTAAACCAAGAGGTCTCAGTCCACTAACAGTACATATCTGGTAGCATGATGGGTAAACCAAGAATGGTATGGTCCAGGGTTAGTTTCCCTTAGCTCACATATATGCCATAGATCCAGTGTGGATAAGGCCTTAGGAATGCTTGAGGATCTGAATGATATTCATTCTGTTTGGCAAATATTTCAAATCAAATGCTTATTGTCACATGCTTTGTGAACAACAGGTGTAAATTAACATTGAAATGCTTACTTATGGACCCTTCCCAACAATGCAGAATCCCACCCAAAATATATATATATTTGGAGTTATTGATCTTACGAAAAACACTTCTTACGAAAGCAAAGAAACATTTGACAGGTAATATGTGCCAGTGGGAGTCTGATATGTTAATGAGTACAGACATGCATCACAGTCGAGTTTCATCAGACACTCCAGTCCAAACATAACACGACGTGGAACAAGTCGACTCACTAACAATTCATATATGTTCTACTAATACTGACCAGGGATTGGCCTATGGGACAGAATGTTACTTCAATGTTACTTTTGATTGGAGCTGCAGGATGATTTCCTGCCTGCATGGGAGCCTGAAAACGCAGCAGGCAGCTGCCTGAGTTCTGGGGTTATTCAACGAGAACACATCTGTTTCATTTGGAAATATGGTGGTTGTGCGTGGAGCGTAAGCCCGGCCCAGCCTAAATGTGGTTAGGGTTTGCATGCAAAGAGATCATTTGCCCTCGTTTGCAGGCCTTGGCTTTCTGCAGACATATACAACATGTTTGTCCCTCTATGATAGCTGTGTTTTCCTAATGTCAACCCTCTGCCTGGTCTACCAGGGTGGTAGGACAGAATACTGAATGAAGTTGGCTATTACCGGGAACTCAATGCAGCTTCAGTATAAATTCTTTCCATGAAAAAAAGTTGTCTTGTCCATTGAAACTATGAAAATTACATGACATTTTATCTCCCATTAGAAAGAGTCGTATTCATCAGCAGAGATTCAATTAAGACAAAGACAAGGTTTTCCATGATCACCTTTATTAACACCTTTATTAACACTTTTATGAATGCCTTTATTAACACCTTTATTAACACTTTTATGAATGCCTTTATTAACACCTTTATTAACACTTTTATGAATGCCTTTATTAACACCTTTATTAACACTTTTATTAACACCTTTATTAACACTTTTATTAACACTTTTATTATCACCTTTATTAACACCTTTATTAACACCTTTATTAACACTTTTATTAACACTTTTATTAACACCTTTATTAACACTTTTATTCACACTTTTATTAACACCTTTATTAACACCTTTATTAACACTTTTATTAACACCTTTATTAACACTTTTATTAACACTTTTATTAACACCTTTATTAACACCTTTATTAACACCTTTATTAACACCTTTATTAACATGGACTTGATTTACGTTGACACATAACTATATATTGAGGTCAATAAACTGAGTGCCAATCCTAAAATCCCTGAAGGCTGTGTCCCAAATGGCACCCTATTCTCTATATAGTGCACTACTTTTGACCAAGAGGATGGAACACAGAACAATGCATGCTACCATGCTGAGACTGGCAGCTTGGTGACATAGTAACACAGATAACACTACCACTGTGTGTTGATGCCATAGTAACACAGCTAACACTACCACTGTGTGTTGGTGCCATAGTAACACAGCTAACACTACCACTGTGTGTTGATGCCATAGTAACACAGCTAACACTACCACTGTGTGTTGATGCCATAGTAACACAGCTAACACTACCACTGTGTGTTGATGCCATAGTAACACAGCTAACACTACCACTGTGTGTTGGTGCCATAGTAACACAGCTAACACTACCACTGTGTGTTGATGCCATAGTAACACAGCTAACACTACCACTGTGTGTTGGTGCCATAGTAACACAGCTAACACTACCACTGTGTGTTGATGCCATAGTAACACAGCTAACACTACCACTGTGTGTTGATGCCACTACCACTGATGCCAGTGGAGCCACGAAAAGTGAGTGGAGCCACGTAAAGTGAGTGGAGCCACGTAAAGTGAGTGGAGCCACGTAAAGTGAGTGGTGGGAACCTCTCTCTCGAGGTCTTGCCACAGCATCTCAATGGGGTTGAGGTCAGGACTCTGACTGGGCCACTCCAGAAGGCGTATTTTCTTCTGCCATTCTGATGTTGATTTACTTCTGTGTTTTGGGTGGTTGTCCTGTTGCATCAACCAACTTCTGTTGAACTTCAATTGGCGGACAGACAGCCTTACATTCTCCTACAAAATGTCTTGATAAACTTGGGAATTCATTTTTACATTGACGTTAGAAAGCCAACCAGGCCCTGAGGCAGCAAAGCAGCCCCAAACCATGATGTTCCCTCCACCATACTTTACAGTTGGGATGAGGTTTTGATGTTGGTGTGCTGTGCCTTTTTTTCTCCACACATAGTATTGTGTGTTCCTTCCAAACAACTCAACATTAGTTATATGCCCACAGAATATTTTGCCAGTAGCTCTGTGGTGCTCTTTTGCGAACTTCAGACGTGCAGTAAAGTTTTTTTTTGGAGAGCAGTGCCCCCCCATGAACACCGTTCTTGTTTAGTGTTTTACATATCGTAGACTCGTCAACAGAGATGTTAGCATGTTTCAGAGATTTCTGTAAGTCTTTAGCTGACACACTATGATTCTTCTTAACCTCATTGAACATTCTGCACTGTGCTCTTGCAGTCATCTTTGCAGGACGGCCACTCCTAGGGAGAGTAGCAACAGTGCTGAACTTTCTCCATTTATAGACAATTTGTCTTACCGTTGACTGATGAACATCAAGGCTTTTAGAAATACTTTTGTAACCTTTTCCAGCTTTATGCAAGTCAACAATTCTTAATCTTAGATCTTCTGAGATCTCTTTTGTTCGAGGCATGGTTCACATCAGGCAATGCTTCTTGTGAACAGCAAACTCACATTTTCAATCTCCAATCTTGTCTCATTGATTGGACTCCAGGCTAGCTGACTCCTGACTCCAATTAGCTTTTGGAGAAGTCATTAGCATAGGGGTTCACATACTTTTTCCAACCTACACTGTGAATGTTAACAGTGATGTATTCAATATAGTGTCAGGTCCTGAATGACGGCAGGCCTCTTGAATCCTCTATGGGAGTTGAGAGGTTTAGTGAACTCTATGGCCATTTTAGTTAATCCTCAATTAGAGGCAGCTGTCTTGAGTTGTCTCTAATTGGGGATTCTATTTATGTTCAACTCAATCCACCTGCGTTTTGGATCCTTGTGTTTGCATGTGTTTGCATACCAGCTCACGTGGCTGTCTTTGGTTAGAAGTTTATTGTTTTCTGTGTGAATAAACATGTCTGACTGCAACTATCGCTCTGCGCCTCGTTCCCATACCTCGCCTCGTGACATATAGTGTCACGTTCGGGTGTGTAGAGAGACCAAGGCGCAGCGTATCGAAAGCTTCTCTATGGCCAGAGCCTGACATATAGACAAGAAAAATACAATTTGTGTGTTATTAGTTTGAGCACACTGTTTGTCTATTGTTGTGACTTATATGAAGATCAGATCAGATTTTATGACCAATTTATGCAGAAATCCAGATAATTCCAAAGGGTTCACATACTTTTTCTTGCCACTGTAAGTGTGTTTTACGTGATTCATTATGACTGTCTGTTATTAACAAAGCAATTCTTCCCACAATGGCATGTAGGCCTAATTAATTAAACAATGAGTTTTAAAGATGCCTGCTGCAATGTCTTCTGTCCAAATATGTAGATGAACGAGCCAGGCTAGCCTTCATGTCTGGCACAGAGGCTATGAGCCAGCCTAGCGTTCATGTCAGGCACAGAGGCTATGAGCCAGCCTAGCGTTCATGTCAGGCACAGAGGCTATGAGCCAGCCTAGCGTTCATGTCAGGCACAGAGGCTATGAGCCAGCCTAGCCTTCATGTCAGGCACAGAGGCTATGAGCCAGCCTAGCGTTCATGTCTGGCACAGAGGCTATGAGCCAGCCTAGCCTTCATGTCTGGCACAGAGGCTATGAGCCAGCCTAGCCTTCATGTCTGGCACAGAGGCTATGAGCCAGCCTAGCGTTCATGTCTGGCACAGAGGCTATGAGCCAGCCTAGCCTTCATGTCTGGCACAGAGGCTATGAGCCAGCCTAGCGTTCATGTCTGGCACAGAGGCTATGAGCCAGCCTTCATGTCTGGCACAGAGGCTGTGCCTTAGATAAGTAACTTACAGAGAGTAGATCTGTGTCCAAATGGCACGTACACCGTTTACTGCAGGTAGATAAGATGCAGTGAAATGCTTACTTGCAAGCTCCCTCAACAGTGCAGTACAAATATCAATATAATCAAAAGTCTATTAACATGACAAGTAGTAGAAGAAGCATGCATAGTAATACAACTGATATGTACACAATAAGATATACAGTTTAAACAATGTGCTATGTCAGGTATGACTGTATTTACAAATAGGCCTATGAAGGGGATCATTTCAGTTGAATTAAGCAGTAAGGAACGAGGGGGTGTGGTAAGTGGCCAGTATACCACGGCTAAGGGCTGTTCTTAGGCACCAATCAGCATAAAGGGCTCGAACCACCCAGTTTATAATAACATATATAGGGAATAGGGAACCATTTGGGACCCATCCTAGCAGTGACCAATATATGACTGTGACTCAAGTATTTACATTGCCTTGTTCAACTACTATTTTTGTCCCCAAATAGAATTGTCATGGAAATAAATAACTCCAAAGACCCAATAGGTCATAAGCTTTAGAGAGGCCAGAAAGGTGATCAGTAATCAATGCAGTGGGTCTTACAAAGCCCCTCTTATTCCACAGTGATCTCCCCGACAGCCACGCCTCACTCCTATGATGTAGTCTCAAGATCCTCAAGATGTGTCCTGCGTGCAGAGACTGTATGGTCAGTGGAGGAGGAGAGAGAGTGTAGAGCGACACACACAGCGTTTGATTTGATTTTAGCTAGCCAGCTAGATAGGTTCCCAATCTCCTAACCTCATAACTAGCTACCAAGCCATTTCAGAGTAGCTAGCTTGTCTGTCTTAGCTGGTATGCCTGCTGGCAAGGTTGGTAGACTTTAGAAAAGCAAGCAATAACTAAATGTACTGAATAAGACACACATTTCAGTATTTTACCCAGATTTCAGCAGAGATGCAGAGAAGCATATTTCGTTTCTATTAAAAAAGAAATCACCCGTCAGGAGGATACAGAGAGCTCAAGAGGTATGCTTAGATATGCAGAAAAATAATTGGTTTAAATGTAATCTGGCACCTTATGATAATATCATTCTCTTTTTTTATTACTAATTATGATGCCATGATATGTGCCTGTAGGGATGATGTGTGTTATGATCTCATGTAATGTGTTGTAATGTGGATGTAATATCCTAGGCATGTTAGTACAGTATATTGAGATGTGTGATTCAAAACAGTCAGAATGACAGGTACACTATATATACAAAAGTATTTTGGCACCCCTTCAAATTAGTGGATTCGGCTATTTCAGGTGTGTAAAATCGAGCTCACCGCCATGCAATCTCCATAGACAAACGCTGGCAGTAGAATGGCCGTACTGAAGAGCTCAGTGACTTTCAACGTGGCACCGTTTTAGGATGCCACCTTTCCTACAGGTCAAATGTCTGCCCTGCTAGAGCTGCCCCGGTCAACTGTAAGTGCTGTTATCGTGAAGTGGGAGTGTCTAAGAGCAAAGACGGCTCAGCCGCGAAGTGGTAGGCCACACAAGCTCACAGAACGGTACCGCCGAGTGCCGAAACGCATAGCGTGTAAAAATCATCTGTATTCGGTTGCAACACTCACTACCGAGTTCCAAACTGAAAAGTCATAATGATAGAGACTTAAGGGCGTTATAGATGGAATCCGCATGAGGGGAAACAGCGTAATTGTTCACACCAGCACTTCATTGCTTTGGTTTTGTTGTTGAAACGGAGGAGAGGAGCGGTACATATTCTGCCGTTCTATTACACGTGCAATGGTGCTCGAGGTGGGAAACTATGTTAGTTGTTTTCAGTCATTTCTTTGTTGTTGTAAAATCCCTAACGGTCATGTCAGTTTTAACAATGAAGGATTTCTGGTTTAAGGCTGGCTGGACGGATGTGTCTATGTCTAGCTGTGCTATCCCAAACATTATGATACAGACTTAGGCTAAGGACGGGGATGTGTGATGTTATTCTGGTTGGCTCAAGGCCTGATGGGTCCTACTGTGACACGTTTCAAAGGGTTGTCTGGGGGAGTGTCAAAGCTATGGGATTTGGGGGAAGGGCCTCTCTCTCTCTCTCTCTCTCTCTCTCTCTCTCTCAGTGTTACATAGCATCCAAGGGCATGTACACAGAGAGCTAACATTAATAATATGCATGGCAATCTCTCCTGGCTCAAAGTAGAGGAGAGATTGACTTCATCACTGCTTGTATTGGTGAGAAGTATTTACATGTTGAAAGCACCGAGCTGTCTGTTTGAACTACTGGCACACAGCTCGGACACCCATGCGTACCCCACAAGACATGCCACCAGAGGTCTCTTCACAGTCCCCAAGTCCAGAACAGACTATGGGAGGCGCACAGTACTACATAGAGCCATGACTACATGGAACTCTATTCCACATCAGGTAACTGATGCAAGCAGTAGAATTTGATTTAAAAAACAGATAAAAATACACCTTATGGAACAGTGGGGACTGTGAAGCAACAACAACATAGACACAGACACATGCATACACACACATGATAACATACACACTATACACACATGGACACATGGATTTTGTGTTGTAGATATGTGGTAGTAGAGTAGGGGCCTGAGGGCACACAGTGTGTTGTGAAATCTTTTATGAATGTATTGTAATTTTTTTAAATGTATAACTGCCTTAATTTTGCTTGACCCCAGGATGAGTAGCTCGGCAGCAGCTAATGTGGATCCTTAATAGATACAAATACAAATACAAACATAGTCTAGCACCATGCTGTAACGTTCATCTGAAACATAGCCTAGCACCATGCTGTAACGTTCATCTGAAACATAGCCTAGCACCCTGCTGTAACGTTCATCTGAAACATAGCCTAGCACCATGCTGTAACGTTCATCTGAAACATAGCCTAGCACCATGCTGTAACGTTCATCTGAAACATAGCCTAGCACCATGCTGTAACGTTCATCTGAAACATAGCCTAGCACCCTGCTGTAACGTTCATCTGAAACATAGCCTAGCACCATGCTGTAACGTTCATCTGAAACATAGCCTAGCACCATGCTGTAACGTTCATCTGAAACATAGCCTAGCACCCTGCTGTAACGTTCATCTGAAACATAGCCTAGCACCATGCTGTAACGTTCATCTGAAACATAGCCTAGCACCATGCTGTAACGTTCATCTGAAACATAGCCTAGCACCATGCTGTAACGTTCATCTGAAACATAGCCTAGCACCATGCTGTAACGTTCATCTGAAACATAGCCTAGCACCCTGCTGTAACGTTCATCTGAAACATAGCCTAGCACCATGCTGTAACGTTCATCTGAAACATAGCCTAGCACCATGCTGTAACGTTCATCTGAAACATAGCCTAGCACCATGCTGTAACGTTCATCTGAAACATAGCCTAGCACCATGCTGTAACGTTCATCTGAAACATAGCCTAGCACCCTGCTGCTATGCCATTAATCTGAACCATAACATAGCATATCACCCTGTTGTCACATCATTCTTAACCATAACATAGCATATCACCCTGTTGTCACATCATTCTTAACCATAACATAGCATATCACCCTGTTGTCACATCATTCTTAACCATAACATAGCGTAGCACCCTGTTGTCACATCATTCTTAACCATAACATAGCATAGCACCCTTCTGTAACATTAATCTGAACCATAACATAGCCAGCACCCTGCTGCTATGACATCAATCTGAACGAAGGCCAATTGTTCTTCCGTGTCTAATTGTACTGGAAAGCACAAAAACGCACCCCATCTAAGATCAGCTGTAGGTGTTGGCCTGGTTGTTAGTTTGAATAGCCCCGGCCCCGTCTTGGAGTAATGGGTTTTTTGATCTATTCCAATATTTTACCTCTTATTACCTGCACACACAATACTGCTGTGCTGATATATACCTTTCTGTGATGCTCCCAGGCATAGAAAACAGCCAGGCTCTACTAGTAAAACAAATCAGATACATGTGTATGTCTTACAGGATGTTAGGAAACTTTATTTGATAGTATGTTAGAGGGCTTTACACTGCATGCATTGTCATACTTACAACTCTGTAGCATCATATTCCAGGCTGTCTCTTGTCTAATGGTACACAGAGGACAGAGAGAACAGGCCTACAAACAACAGGACAGAGAGAGAACAGGCCTACAAACAACAGGACAGAGAGAACAGGCCTACAAACAACAGGACAGAGAGAGAACAGGCCTACAAACAACAGGACAGAGAGAGAACAGGCCTACAAACAACAGGACAGAGAGAACAGGCCTACAAACAACAGGACAGAGAGAGAACAGGCCTACAAACAACAGGACAGAGAGAACAGGCCTACAAACAACAGGACAGAGAGAACAGGCCTACAACCAACAGGACAGAGAGAGAACAGGCCTACAAACAACAGGACAGAGAGAGAACAGGCCTACAAACAACAGGACAGAGAGAGAACAGGAGAACAGGCCTACAAACAACAGGACAGAGAGAGAACAGGCCTACAACCAACAGGACAGAGAGAACAGGCCTACAAACAACAGGACAGAGAGAGAACAGGCCTACAAACAACAGGACAGAGAGAGAACAGGCCTACAAACAACAGGACAGAGAGAGAACAGGAGAACAGGCCTACAAACAACAGGACAGAGAGAGAACAGGCCTACAACCAACAGGACAGAGAGAACAGGCCTACAAACAACAGGACAGAGAGAGAACAGGCCTACAAACAACAGGACAGAGAGAGAACAGGCCTACAACCAACAGGACAGAGAGAACAGGCCTACAAACAACAGGACAGAGAGAACAGGCCTACAACCAACAGGACAGAGAGAGAACAGGCCTACAAACAACAGGACAGAGAGAGAACAGGCCTACAAACAACAGGACAGAGAGAACAGGCCTACAAACAACAACTGGACCAGAGCTAGAACCAAAGCCTACCTGCCCAAAATGTTATCTGTTTGTGTTGACTGTCATGGTTTTCAAAGCCAAACGTTCAGAAATGAGCCTTTTTGTGTTTGCAGCTGTGAAAGGAATGGTCAAACACAGTACAATAACCTGGGACACATGGGACGGGTACATGAGGACATGTATAGACATGTACAGTACACTGTAGATTGGACACTGATATTGTAGACCCACACAATCTCATCCCAGATTTGGGGACAAAAGGGGACTTTATTCAATTAACAAGCCATCAGTGAGTTCAATTTCAAACTGTGTTAAAGTGGGCATCAGCTGGGTGTTCAGTTGGAAATGGGCAAGTCAAATTGAAATACTGTATCTACGGTTACAGCCCCAGCATTGCAACCTACACAGAGAAACTCACTCTACTGTGACAGCAAGTACTCAGCCTGAACCACTGACACCATGAGAGTTCCCACTCCCCTACTGTGACAGCAAGTACTCAGCCTGAACCACTGACACCATGAGAGTTCCCACTCCCCTACTGTGACAGCAAGTACTCAGCCTGAACCACTGACACCATGAGAGTTCCCACTCCCCTACTGTGACAGCAAGTACTCAGCCTGAACTACTGACACCATGAGAGTTCCCACTCCCCTACTGTGACAGCAAGTACTCAGCCTGAACCACTGACACCATGAGAGTTCCCACTCCCCTACTGTGACAGCAAGTACTCAGCCTGAACCACTGACACCATGAGAGTTCCCACTCCCCTACTGTGACAGCAAGTACTCAGCCTGAACCACTGACACCATGAGAGTTCCCACTCCCCTACTCCCCTTAGGTGAATGATGTTTGATGTTGAGACCTTTGGGTCTGAAATAAGTGGAATTGTTACTTTACAGGTAAGATTCACTCCACACTACAAGACTGAAGACTGAGGAGTGAATTATTTTCTAAGAATACTTCACACATAGCACCCTAGTTCCTATTTAGTGGCTACTTTTGAACAGACCGCTACAGGATGTTAGAATGTTATGTATCTGTCTTTTGATTCCATAGCAATATTCTTTAGTTCCATGTTCTTGTTATTGTAAACACTTCCAACTTCCTGCCAACTTCCTGCTCCAGTTCAGTTCCCTCCCTGGTCCTGACACTGGGGTCTCAGGAAGCGCTGGCTGTAAATGTGGAAGGAAAATAACTTCCGACAGTACTGCACTGTAAATAGCCTCACTGTGTGTTGGAGAGAAGAGGAGGACAGGAAGTTACCTTCAGGGTTGTTGTTTGTGGTTCAATGTTTTCTACAGATAATTAAAAACACACAAAGCATTGGTCACGTGGTGGTGTGACAGTGTGAGGCTGGTGAGCACAAAAAAGAGGAGGTCGAACAACAATGAAAACAATAAAGAAGGAAGTGGAAATAAGAGGCGTTTAATATCACACTGAAACATGAGAGCTGAAGCTCAAAAACAATAATAACACAGGGAGGGGAACAGAGAAAGGGTGTGTAATCAGGTGAGTGGAAGCCAGTGTGCGTGGGTGTGCGTGTGGATTCAGGGGATGGGAATTAGGTGTGGGCGCACGGCTGCTATCATACTGATGCTGGTGGTTAGTGTACCGGCGAGCCGGAGCGCAGGGGCGGGAGAGGCACTGTCGAGGTCGAAGGCACAGGCGTTACAGGTGGAAAAGTGACGTAATCTAAGAATATTTGGAATGTTTTGTGACAACAACATTGACAATCTCAGATACATCATTGGAAGAATCTATTAAAGGTGGTAGCTAAAATAGTGAAAAAGCTGGCTACCTGACGACTGCTCCATAAATTATCTTTCATAGGCTTCAGCTGGATTTCCGAGCCAAAACCATAGAATTTTGGAGCTAAAACCATAGAATGAAACTTAAGCCCTAGCTTGATCTGAACGTGATTGTTTAGATCCATGTTGCTGGGTGGGGAAGGCTGGCTTGAAGATCCATGTTGCTGGGTGGGGAAGGCTGGCTGGAAGATCCATGTTGCTGGGTGGGGAAGGCTGGCTGGAAGATCCATGTTGCTGGGTGGGGAAGGCTGGCTGGAAGATCCATGTTGCTGGGTGGGGAAGACAGGCTGGAAAATCCATGTTGCTGGGTGGGGAAGGCTGTCTGGAAGATCCATGTTGCTGGGTGGGGAAGGCTGGCTGGAAGATCCATGTTGCTGGGTGGGGAAGGCTGGCTGGAAGGCTGGATGATGCTGTCTCATCTTATTTTCCTGCTGGCCGGAGTCCCTAATGGGACCAGCAAACAACTCAGTCACCACTGGGAAAAAGTCCCTGAACACCTCTTCACACAAATAATTTAAAAATATATCAACTAGCTAATAAGCTGTAAATATTGCAACTAGCTAATAAGTTATGAATATATCAACTAGCTAATATGTTATAAATACAGCAACTAGCTAATAAATTATAAATATAGCAACTAGCTATAAATATATGACTAGCTATATAAGTTATAAATATAGCAACTAGCTAATAAGTTATAAATATAGTAACTAGCTAATAACTTATAAATATAGCGACTAGCTAATAAGTTATAAATATAGTGACTACCTAATAAGTTATAAATATAGTGACTACCTAATAAGTTATAAATGTAGTGACTAGCTAAAAAGTTATACATTTTGTGACTAGCTAATAAGTTATAAATATATTACTAGCTAATAAGTTATAGTGACTAGATGGCGAGGCCGGTGAGTTCCTTTTCCTGTCATGCAGACAGAGATCAGATCCAGACTAACCTATTTCCGCATCCCAAATGGCAACCTATTCCATCTATAGTGCCCATGGGGCTCTGGTCAAAAGTATTGCACTATATAGTGAATAGGGTGCCATTTGGGACACACCCTGTGGCTTAAACAGTCTTCTCCAACTATGTCTATTTAAAGTGTGTCTGCCCTGGAGGCATGTCCTGATGTCTGTTATACAACAGTGAGGATGTGATGAGCAGTTGAACACATAGCCGCTGAAGATCTATCTATATAAAGAACAGACGGGGGTAAACGAACACACGAACACACAAACATGCACACAAACACGTTAGTCATATGCATGCTTTGGCTCATATGAGTCACAGAGTATCCTTTTTTCCACAGGCAGAATGTCCTATGAAATATTCTGTTTTGTACTATATTGCCCCAAATATATTTCTCATAAAAGTAGATTTTTGTGAAACCAGCAAACCAGCGAGCTCAATAGAAAAGGCTTAAAGAGAAGGTGTCATGTGAATGCTCAATTAGACATCATCTTAAATTACAATTCATTGAATTGAATTGTATTGGAAACCCATCAGAGCAAAATGTATGAAACATTTTTATTGAGACTATTATCAAAAACATTTTTATTGAGACGATTATCAAAACCATTTTTATTGAGACGATTATCAAAACCATTTTTATTGAGACGATTATCTTAAACCACTTTTATTGAGACGATTATCAAAACCATTTTTAATGAGACGATTATCAAAACCATTTTTATTGAGACGCTTGTTTTTTCCCTCGTCTGTCTGGCTTTCTCTGGCGCCTCGGATACGGAACTATCTTTCTCTGGCGCATCGGACACGGAACTATCTTTCTCTGGCGCCTCGGACACGGAACTATCTTTCTCTGGCGCCTCGGACACGGAACTATCTTTCTCTAGCGCCTCGGACACGGAACTATCTCTTGAACAAATGTATGTGAACATTTCTTATTATGACATGTCAGAGTTCCGTAACTCACAGTCTGACACCTATCTGTGGCAGGAGAGATTATATTATAGCCCTATAGTCCCTATTTAGTGCACAATGTTGGCCCAAGTAGGATGCCATTTTGGATACAGCCTCCATCACAGGCCCATGCCTTTCCTCCGTCACATTTCACTCTCCAGCTGTCTCAAAATATATTTCCCAAAAACGTTGAAGTATTTGTCTACAGGTGCAGAATTAGACATGTTGGTTCCAGGAACTCAGCCAGGAACTCCTCAGCCAGGAACTCCTCAGCCAGGAACTCCTCAGCCAGGATCTCAGCCAAGAACTCCTCAGCCAGGAATTCCTCAGCCAGGATCTCAGCCAGGAACTCAGCCAGGAAGTGGTGTTTGCTTATTGTTTAACAGATCCAGTAGGTGTTATCTGCACAACATCTCTCAGCGTGTTAAAACTGTTATCTGCACAACATCTCTCCGTGTGTTAAAACTGTTAACTGCACAACATCTCTCCGTGTGTTAAAACTGTTATCTGCACAACATCTCTCCACGTGTTAAAGGTGTTATCTGCACAACATCTCTCCCCGTGTTAAAGCTGTTATCTGCACAACATCTCTCCACGTGTTAAAGGTGTTATCTGCACAACATCTCTCCCCGTGTTAAAGCTGTTATCTGCACAACATCTCTCCCTGTGTTAAAGGTGTTATCTGCACAACATCTCTCCCCGTGTTAAAGCTGTTATCTGCACAACATCTCTCCCTGTGTTAAAGTCCTCACATTATATTATGTACATTGGACTGATTGTTACAATCAC
Organism: Thymallus thymallus; assembly: GCA_023634145.1. Lineage (NCBI taxonomy): Eukaryota > Metazoa > Chordata > Actinopteri > Salmoniformes > Salmonidae > Thymallus > Thymallus thymallus. The sequence continues at coordinate 3,550,145 of CM042385.1, read as the reverse complement.
AAGAACAAAATGTAGCGACACACAAAAATACCTGTTTTACACATTATGTCGCCTTTCACACAATGTCTTGGATTCAACTTCATTCAGAGAAATGTAAGGAATCATTATCTGTTTACTACTTGTCACAAAGGTATACCATTAAAACATATAATTTTATAGTGACAAGAGAGGTAGTGAGAGGAGTGGGGGGAACACACACAGTGGAGTGGAATGGAGAGGAAAATGTGTTTACTCTAGCATCCTATAATGAGAATAATTATCCCACACCTGTCTCCCAGCGGATCCCACTATGTAGCGAGACTGTTTGAACTCAGTGTGAGAGAGAGAGAGAGAGAGAGAGAGAGAGAGAGAGAGAGAGAGAGAGAGAGAGAGAGAGAGAGAGGAGAGAGAGAAAGAGAGAGAAAGAGAGAAGAGAGAGGAGAGAGAGAGAGAGAGAGAGAGAGAGAGAGAGAAAGAGAGAGAGAGAGAAAAAGAGAGAGAGAAAGAGAGAAGAGAGAGGAGAGAGAGAGAAGAGAGAGGAGAGACAGAGAGCAAGGAGGAATCAGGACACAGTGTTCTCTGAGGCGTTTACGGCTTCCTGTGGTTTCCCGGGTTGTGAACTTCAAAGGGCTGTGTTTAGAAGTGCCAGGCTGAGCCCACGTATTGCATTACGGACACTAGTAGACGACTCCATGCAGCTAGCTATGCAACATACATTTAGACGTGCCAGGGTAAGGCTTAGATAACGCAGAGTAGACGACTACATGTATCTAGCTTCATCAGGGATGTGCCAGGCTGAGCCTGCCGTAGCTATGTTAGATAACTCAAGCAGAGGACTCCGTGCAGCTATCTAGGCTAAAGATGTTTAACATGCCAGGATAAGGCGTAGAAAACACAGAGTACACTTACAGCTAGCTACAGTCATTTCTAAACCCATAGCTATGTGCGTTAGATAAAGCAGCAGAGAGGGCCTAGACAACTCCATGCAGCTAGCTAGGCCCAGGTCGAAGCTAGCTAGGCCTAGGTCGAAGGACAGTGGACATGACACCCTGTTTGTTTACCTGACTTTATGTAACACTTATTGGCTTCAGATGGCAGTGAAGTCTTACCTACGTAGAAACACTTTTACAGATGTAGGATCTTAATTTGATAACATTTTTGTTGCTGAAAATTTTCCTGTAGAGGAGGAAATCTGCAGTGTATTCGAGGTTTACAAAGTTTGTAACTTACACTTTAAAATGTAATTGATTTGCCCTAAATAAAAATGTATCAAACCCTACAAAAAATGTCCATTAATTATAATCTACATAATAATTCACATTTTTTACATCCTGTTGCTGCAGGATTATTTTCCTGCTGTGGCAAACTGGCTCAAATTAAGATACAACCTCTGTATCACTACATAGCATATTCATATTTTCCAAGTTTCTATAAAACAAGAGACTTGAAGACTAAGATGATGCGTTTCGTCTGCGATCTTGAACGTTATACTTGAACGTACGTTATGAAAGTAGATCCTATGATATTTTGGAAATTCTATAAACCAAACTACAATATGAAACGGCTTAATACACTAAATCCACAGCTGTAGAAGAGCTCTTTTTGGTTTTAGGGTCTCACTCTCACAATGCTAAACACATGTTATGAAATGCTGCTATGGAACAACATGTATTTAGAGGGGAAGTAAGCTATGCATGAAAAGTTGCTTTAATAATTCCATATTTAATTATTATTGTTTTATTGGATTATACTGCCATATTTCAGTATAGAACTGTTTATTATTATTATTTTTATTTAACCTTTATTTAACTAGGCAAGTCAGTTAAGAACAAATTCTTATTTACAATGACGGCCTACCAAAAGGCAAAAGACCTCTTGTATTTATACAAATAAATACAAATAAATCAAATATAAATATAGGACCAAACACACATCACGACAAGAGGGACAAAACAACACTACATAAAGAGAGAACTAAGACAACAACACAGCAAGGCAGCAACATATGACAACACAGCATGGTAGCAACACAACATGACAACAACATGGTAGCAACACAACATGGTAGCAGCACACAACATGGTACAAACATTATTGGGCACAGACAACAGCACAAAAAAAAACAATTGTTCTTGAATGCTGTGAATGCTGAATGTTCCAAATTCTGCTCTATCTTCTGATAGGATGAATTGGTTTGATGCGTTGCTTAGAATAGCCAAACAACCTTAAAGACACAAACAAGCATTACAGTAAAGTAACTTAATAACTGACCCAGAAGCTGTTCTGGAGTGACACATAGCTTAGTGGTTAAGAGCATTGAGGCAGTAACCGAAAGGTCTTTGGTTCGAATCCCTATTCCACCAAAGTGGAAAAATCTGCTATTCTGCCCTTGAGCATGACAGTTAACCCCCAACAACCGGGTGATGATGATGTCTGGCTCCTCTCTGATTCATAGGCTTGAGAGGCTTCCAAGTGGCACTGTGGTCTAAGGCACTGTATGTCAGTGGTAGCTGCATCACTACAGACAACCTGGTTTGAATCCAAACTGTATCACAACAGGTTGTGATTGGGAGTCCCATAGGGCTTAGCACAATGGCCCATAGGGCTTAGCACAATGGCCCATAGGGCTTAGCACAATGGCCCATAGGGCTTAGCACAATGGCCTAGCGAGTTTGGCCAGTGTAGACTGTCATTGTAAATAAGAATTTGTTCTTAACTGACAACAATGCTCGTTTGTGTCTTTAAGGTCAGTTAACTGGGTTAAATACGGAACACACATTTCAGTTGAATGCGTTCAGTTGTGCAACTGACTTTCACATTAAACCTTAGGAAAAAAACAAAATAATAATATACATTCTCATTCAAACCTCTGAGGTGCAATTTGAAATGTTTTGCTTGGAAGTCCTTCACAGGCGTTGTATTGCATAACAGCTGTTTAATGTCAGTTATGACACATTAACACTCACACACCTTGGCCTGTTTGTCACCGCAGGTCTCAGATCCGTGCACTGGAATTCTGGAGACAAGGTAGTACACATAAATCAACGAGGTAGTACACATAAATCAACAAGGTAGTACACATAAATCAACAAGGTAGTACACATAAATCAACGAGGTAGTACACATAAATCAACGAGGTAGTACACATAAATTAACGAGGTAGTACACATAAATCAACAAGGTAGTACACATAAATCAACAAGGTAGTACACATAAATCAACGAGGTAGTACACATAAATCAACAAGGTAGTACACATAAATCAACGAGGTAGTACACATAAATCAACAAGGTAGTACACATAAATCAACAAGGTAGTACACATAAATCAACGAGGTAGTACACATAAATCAACAAGGTAGTACACATAAATCAACAAGGTAGTACACATAAATCAACAAGGTAGTACACATACAGTAAATCAACGAGGTAGTACTCATAAATCAACAAGGTAGTACACATAAATCAACGAGGTAGTACACATAAATCAACAAGGTAGTACACATAAATCAACAAGGTAGTACACATACAGTAAATCAACGAGGTAGTACTCATAAATCAACAAGGTAGTACTCATAAATCAACGATGTAGTACTCATAAATCAACAAGGTAGTACTCATAAATCAACGAGGTAGTACTCATAAATCAACGAGGTAGTACACATAAATCAACAAGGTAGTACACATACAGCAAATCAACGAGGTAGTACTCATAAATCAACAAGGTAGTACTCATAAATCAACGAGGTAGTACTCATAAATCAACGAGGTAGTACACATAAATCAACGAGGTAATACACATACAGTAAATCAATGAGGTAGTACTCATAAATCAACAAGGTAGTACTCATAAATCAACGAGGTAGTACTCATAAATCAACGAGGTAGTACACATAAATCAATGAGGTAGTACACATACAGTAAATCAATGAGGTAGTACTCATAAATCAACCTGGTGACTGATGTGTGGTGACTACTACAGATAGGATCACATGAATTTGCACAATATGCACAATATGTTTATCTTTATATTTATGTTCCTGTGCACAATATATTTATGTTCCTGTGCACAATATATTTATGTTCCTGTGCACAATATATTTATGTTCCTGTGCACAATATATTTATGTTTCTGTTCACAATATACTTCTGTTTCTGTGCACAATATATTTCTGTGCAGAAAATATATATTTCTATAGAAAAGTTGAATTATACTAAAAGGATTTACATCATATTGATATTTTATCTCTTGGAAGAATCCTGCCACATGTTCACAACAAAATACCATACACTGAGTGTACAAAACATTAGGAACATTCCTAACATTGAGTTGCAACCCCACTTGCCCTCAGAACAGCCTCAACTCTACAAGGTGTCGATGCTGGCGACGTTGACCCCAATGCTTCCCAGAGTTTTGTCAAGTTGGCTGGAAGTCCTTTGAGTGGTGGATTGTTCTTGAAACATCAATAAGAGATCATAGATTTCACCTGGTCAGTCTATGTCATGGAAAGAGTTCACTCAGTGTACAGTATCTTTGCCATATCATGTCAGTCGTATTCATTAGCCATTAGTCATATATAAAAGAGTATCTTAAATAAGATCATTATAATAATGTGCTTCTCTTTCTTACTAGCACTGCCTTTGCTGATAACTTTTCTTACTACGACTGTGATATATGATGAATGCACTGCAAGTCACTCAGGATAAGAACATCTGCTAAATAAAGTATCAAATGTAAAAATGTATGCCCTTGACTCTTCAGAAAGACAGTCAATATGAACTCGTTGATGGATCTGTCAACAGGTCCTCAACTTCAATGGGCATCAAGACCTGCTTTGAGGAGCAGATAGACTATCAGTACTGAACATCAGATAGACTATCAGTACTGAACATCAGATAGACTATCAGTACTGAACATCAGATAGACTATCAGTACTGAACATCAGATAGACTATCAGTACTGAACATCAGATAGACTATCAGTACTGAACATCAGATAGACTATCAGTACTGAACATCAGATAGACTATCAGTACTGAACATCAGATACACTAGCAGTACTGAACATCAGATAGACTAGCAGTACTGAACATCAGATAGACTATCAGTACTGAACATCAGATAGACTATCAGTACTGAACATCAGGTAGACTATCAGTACTGAACATCAGATAGACTATCAGTACTGAACATCAGATAGACTATCAGTACTGATCAGCAGATAGACTAGCAGTACTGAACATCAGGTAGACTATCAGTACTGAACATCAGATAGACTATCAGTACTGAACATCAGATAGACTATCAGTACTGAACATCAGGTAGACTATCAGTACTGAACATCAGATAGACTATCAGTACTGAACATCAGATAGACTAGCAGTACTGAACATCAGATAGACTAGCAGTACTGAACATCAGATAGACTAGCAGTACTGAACATCAGATAGACTAGCAGTACTGATCAGCAGGTAGACTAGCAGTACTGAACATCAGATAGACTATCAGTACTGAACATCAGGTAGACTATCAGTACTGAACATCAGGTAGACTATCAGTACTGAACATCAGATAGACTAGCAGTACTGAACATCAGATAGACTATCAGTACTGAACATCAGATAGACTAGCAGTACTGAACATCAGGTAGACTATCAGTACTGAACATCAGATAGACTAGCAGTACTGAACATCAGGTAGACTATCAGTACTGAACATCAGATAGACTAGCAGTACTGAACATCAGATAGACTATCAGTACTGAACATCAGATAGACTAGCAGTACTGAACATCAGGTAGACTATCAGTACTGAACATCAGATAGACTAGCAGTACTGAACATCAGATAGACTATCAGTACTGAACATCAGGTAGACTATCAGTACTGAACATCAGATAGACTATCAGTACTGAACATCAGATAGACTATCAGTACTGAACATCAGATAGACTATCAGTACTGAACATCAGATAGACTAGCAGTACTGAACATCAGGTAGACTATCAGTACTGAACATCAGATAGACTAGCAGTACTGAACATCAGATAGACTATCAGTACTGAACATCAGGTAGACTATCAGTACTGAACATCAGATAGACTATCAGTACTGAACATCAGATAGACTATCAGTACTGAACATCAGATAGACTATCAGTACTGAACATCAGATAGACTAGCAGTACTGAACATCAGATAGACTATCAGTACTGAACATCAGATAGACTAGCAGTACTGAACATCAGATAGACTATCAGTACTGAACATCAGATAGACTAGCAGTACTGAACATCAGATAGACTATCAGTACTGAACATCAGGTAGACTATCAGTACTGAACATCAGATAGACTAGCAGTACTGAACATCAGATAGACTAGCAGTACTGAACATCAGATAGACTAGCAGTACTGAACATCAGATAGACTAGCAGTACTGAACATCAGATAGACTAGCAGTACTGAACATCAGATAGACTAGCAGTACTGAGCAGCAGATAGACTAGCAGTACTGATCAGCAGATAGACTTGCAGTACTGATCAGCAGATAGACTAGCAGTACTGTGCAGCAGATAGACTAGCAGTACTGAGCAGCAGGTAGACTAGCAGTACTGAGCAGCATATAGACTAGCAATACTGAGCAGCAGATAGACTAGCAGTACTGAGAAGTATATAGACTAGCAGTATTGAACAGCAGATAGACTAGCAGTACTGAGCAGCAGATAGACTAGCAGTACTGAGCAGCATATAGACTAGCAGTATTGAGCAGCAGATAGACTAGCAGTACTGAGAAGTATATAGACTAGCAGTATTGAACAGCAGATAGACTAGCAGTACTGAGCAGCAGATAGACTAGCAGTACTGAGCAGCAGATAGACTAGCAGTACTGATCAGCAGATAGACTAGCAGTACTGATCAGCAGATAGACTAGCAGTACTGTGCAGCAGATAGACTAGCAGTACTGAGCAGCAGGTAGACTAGCAGTACTGAGCAGCAGATAGACTAGCAGTACTGAGCAGCAGATAGACTAGCAGTACTGAGCAGCATATAGACTAGCAGTATTGAGCAGCAGATAGACTAGCAGTACTGAGAAGTATATAGACTAGCAGTATTGAACAGCAGATAGACTAGCAGTACTGAGCAGCAGATAGACTAGCAGTACTGAGCAGCAGATAGACTAGCAGTACTGAGCAGCATATAGACTAGCAGTATTGAGCAGCAGATAGACTAGCAGTACTGAGTATACAGTATCTTTATAATAATGATGTGAAGACCAGATTTATAGGTCTTTAAAAATGCCACTTTCGGTAAAAATCTGAGGAATGTGGCTGGAGAAATGAAACCACTCTCAAATTCATAGACAGAGTTATGGATGCGGGGACTGACCATCCATTATTTAAAAGTTATAGTTTTAACCATGTTTTGTGGCTATACAGTGTTTTGTTTAGTTTTTTTTTACATATAATTTGTTTACAAACGTTGCAGTTAGACAAGCTTATATTTCGGTTTCTAGTGGAGTATGACAGTTGAACTAAGCTCATGAGAAATTGATAAGCTATATACTTCAATAATTAATAACTCCTTCATTTAAAAGTCTAAAAATGGATGTACCAACTGCAGAGTGCCCTTTTAAGTGGATGACAAAACTACAAATCGTATCCCAGATGTTTTATTAGGCCTGTGTCCTTATCTGGAGGAATGTACAGACTGAGTCAGAGACACTGTAAAAATGTTCTAGCACTGACTGTGTGTCTATTTCTGCTTTGGTGCTGTGTTGGTGCTTCGTTGCTGCAGTTATCTAATGGCCTGGTCCCAGTCCAAGGCTCCCTGGCAGGCGTCCTATAGAGCTGCAATGGATGACACGTTAAACGGCACATTGGAGCCTCTGAACAGTTACTCCTAACTCTGTAAAGGCCAGACCTGGGTTCAAATTGTATTCGAAATCTCTCAAATACTTTACTTGTGTTTGATTGAGCCTTCCTGGCACAATGGAACCAATGGAATAACCCCAAAAGTGCAAACCCTACATAAATGGCTCCCAGGCAGGCTAAAGCTAAACAGTCAAAGTATTTGAAAGATTTCTAATGCTACTTGAATCCAGATGTTGTTGAGGCGTCTAGGCAGCCACTGTGCCGCAGCACCAACTGATAAGATTAGCATATATACACACCCTGATTGTGTCCCAAATCACACCCCATTCCCTATGTAGTGCACTACTTTTGACCAGGGCCCATAGGGGAGAGGATAGCTACACAGTGGTGTTTGTGTAGGGAAACTTATGTAACTGTGCATAATGCATGAGGAGAGGCTGGGGCTGTGTGTGTGTGTGTGTGTCCTCTCCCACCCTGGGTGTCTGTGCTTTACGTCTCTTGTCACTATAAATGATATGTTTTAATGGTATACCTTTGGGACAAGTAGTAAACATACAATGGTTCATTGCATTTCTTTAAATGACGTTGAATCCAAGACTTTGTGTGAAAGGACACACATAACAGGGCCAACTACGACAGCCTATTAACACGCGATGTTGCTGTTTCCTTTATGTTAGCAGTTACCTTTACATGGCCAGCTGCAGTATCTCCTCCAGTTACCTTTACATGACCAGCTGCAGTATCTCCTCCAGTTACCTTTACATGACCAGCTGCAGTATCTCCTCCAGTTACCTTTACATGACCAGCTGCAGTATCTCCTCCAGTTACCTTTACATGACCAGCTACAGTTTCTCCTCCAGTTACCTTTACATGGTCAGCTGCAGTATCTCCTCCAGTTACCTTTACATGACCAGCTGCAGTATCTCCTCCAGTTACCTTTACATGACCAGCTGCAGTATCTCCTCCAGTTACCTTTACATGGCCAGCTACAGTATCTCCTCCAGTTACCTTTACATGGCCAGCTGCAGTATCTCCTCCAGTTACCTTTACATGGCCAGCTGCAGTATCTCCAGCTACCTTTACATGGCCAGCTGCAGTATCTCCAGTTACCTTTACATGGCCAGCTGCAGTATCTCCAGTTACCTTTACATGGCCAGCTGCAGTATCTCCTCCAGTTACCTTTACATGACCAGCTACAGTATCTCCAGCTACCTTTACATGGCCAGCTGCAGTATCTCCAGTTACCTTTACATGGCCAGCTGCAGTATCTCCTCCAGTTACCTTTACATGACCAGCTACAGTATCTCCAGTTACCTTTACATGGCCAGCTGCAGTATCTCCAGTTACCTTTACATGGCCAGCTGCAGTATCTCCTCCAGTTACCTTTACATGGCCAGCTGCAGTATCTCCAGTTACCTTTACATGGCCAGCTGCAGTATCTCCAGTTACCTTTACATGGCCAGCTGGAGTATCTCCTCCAGTTACCTTTACATGACCAGCTGCAGTATCTCCTCCAGTTACCTTTACATGACCAGCTACAGTATCTCCAGTTACCTTTACATGGCCAGCTGCAGTATCTCCTCCAGTTACCTTTACATGACCAGCTACAGTATCTCCAGTTACCTTTACATGGCCAGCTGCAGTATCTCCTCCAGTTACCTTTACATGACCAGCTACAGTATCTCCAGTTACCTTTACATGGCCAGCTGCAGTATCTCCTCCAGTTACCTTTACATGACCAGCTACAGTATCTCCAGTTACCTTTACATGGCCAGCTGCAGTATCTCCTCCAGTTACCTTTACATGACCAGCTACAGTATCTCCAGTTACCTTTACATGACCAGCTACAGTATCTCCTCCAGTTACCTTTACATGGCCAGCTACAGTATCTCCTCCAGTTACCTTTACATGGCCAGCTGCAGTATCTCCTCCAGTTACCTTTACATGACCAGCTACAGTATCTCCAGTTACCTTTACATGACCAGCTACAGTATCTCCAGTTACCTTTACATGGCCAGCTGCAGTATCTCCAGTTACCTTTACATGGCCAGCTACAGTATCTCCAGTTACCTTTACATGGCCAGCTGCAGTATCTCCAGTTACCTTTACATGGCCAGCTGCAGTATCTCCTCCAGTTACCTTTACATGGCCAGCTGCAGTATCTCCTCCAGTTACCTTTACATGGCCAGCTGCAGTATCTCCTCCAGTTACCTTTACATGGCCAGCTGCAGTATCTCCTCCAGTTACCTTTACATGGCCAGCTGCAGTATCTCCAGTTACCTTTACATGGCCAGCTGCAGTATCTCCTCCAGTTACCTTTACATGGCCAGCTGCAGTATCTCCTCCAGTTACCTTTACATGGCCAGCTGCAGTATCTCCTCCAGTTACCTTTACATGGCCAGCTGCAGTATCTCCAGTTACCTTTACATGGCCAGCTGCAGTATCTCCTCCAGTTACCTTTACATGGCCAGCTGCAGTATCTCCTCCAGTTACCTTTACATGGCCAGCTGCAGTATCTCCAGTTACCTTTACATGGCCAGCTGCAGTATCTCCTCCAGTTACCTTTACATGGCCAGCTGCAGTATCTCCTCCAGTTACCTTTACATGGCCAGCTGCAGTATCTCCTCCAGTTACCTTTACATGGCCAGCTGCAGTATCTCCTCCAGTTACCTTTACATGGCCAGCTGCAGTATCTCCAGTTACCTTTACATGGCCAGCTGCAGTATCTCCAGTTACCTTTACATGGCCAGCTGCAGTATCTCCTCCAGTTACCTTTACATGGCCAGCTGCAGTATCTCCAGTTACCTTTACATGGCCAGCTGCAGTATCTCCAGTTACCTTTACATGGCCAGCTGCAGTATCTCCAGTTACCTTTACATGGCCAGCTGCAGTATCTCCTCCAGTTACCTTTACATGGCCAGCTGCAGTATCTCCTCCAGTTACCTTTACATGACCAGCTGCAGTATCTCCAGTTACCTTTACATGGTCAGCTACAGTATCTCCTCCAGTTACCTTTACATGGCCAGCTGCAGTATCTCCTCCAGTTACCTTTACATGGCCAGCTGCAGTATCTCCAGCTACCTTTACATGGCCAGCTGCAGTATCTCCTCCAGTTACCTTTACATGGCCAGCTGCAGTATCTCCAGTTACCTTTACATGGCCAGCTGCAGTATCTCCAGTTACCTTTACATGGCCAGCTGCAGTATCTCCTCCAGTTACCTTTACATGGCCAGCTGCAGTATCTCCAGTTACCTTTACATGGCCAGCTGCAGTATCTCCAGTTACCTTTACATGGCCAGCTGCAGTATCTCCAGTTACCTTTACATGGCCAGCTGCAGTATCTCCTCCAGTTACCTTTACATGGCCAGCTGCAGTATCTCCTCCAGTTACCTTTACATGGCCAGCTGCAGTATCTCCAGTTACCTTTACATGGCCAGCTACAGTATCTCCTCCAGTTACCTTTACATGACCAGCTGCAGTATCTCCTCCAGTTACCTTTACATGGTCAGCTGCAGTATCTCCAGCTACCTTTACATGGCCAGCTGCAGTATCTCCAGTTACCTTTACATGGCCAGCTGCAGTATCTCCTCCAGTTACCTTTACATGGCCAGCTGCAGTATCTCCTCCAGTTACCTTTACATGGCCAGCTGCAGTATCTCCAGTTACCTTTACATGGCCAGCTGCAGTATCTCCAGTTACCTTTACATGGCCAGCTACAGTATCTCCTCCAGTTACCTTTACATGACCAGCTGCAGTATCTCCTCCAGTTACCTTTACATGGTCAGCTGCAGTATCTCCAGCTACCTTTACATGGCCAGCTGCAGTATCTCCAGTTACCTTTACATGGCCAGCTGCAGTATCTCCTCCAGTTACCTTTACATGGCCAGCTGCAGTATCTCCTCCAGTTACCTTTACATGGCCAGCTGCAGTATCTCCTCCAGTTACCTTTACATGGCCAGCTGCAGTATCTCCTCCAGTTACCTTTACATGACCAGCTGCAGTATCTCCTCCAGTTACCTTTACATGGCCAGCTGCAGTATCTCCTCCAGTTACCTTTACATGGCCAGCTGCAGTATCTCCAGTTACCTTTACATGGCCAGCTGCAGTATCTCCTCCAGTTACCTTTACATGGCCAGCTGCAGTATCTCCAGTTACCTTTACATGACCAGCTGCAGTATCTCCAGTTACCTTTACATGACCAGCTACAGTATCTCCTCCAGTTACCTTTACATGGCCAGCTGCAGTATCTCCAGTTACCTTTACATGGCCAGCTGCAGTATCTCCTCCAGTTACCTTTACATGGCCAGCTGCAGTATCTCCTCCAGTTACCTTTACATGACCAGCTGCAGTATCTCCTCCAGTTACCTTTACATGGCCAGCTGCAGTATCTCCTCCAGTTACCTTTACATGGCCAGCTGCAGTATCTCCTCCAGTTACCTTTACATGGCCAGCTGCAGTATCTCCTCCAGTTACCTTTACATGGCCAGCTGCAGTATCTCCTCCAGTTACCTTTACATGGCCAGCTGCAGTATCTCCTCCAGTTACCTTTACATGGCCAGCTGCAGTATCTCCTCCAGTTACCTTTACATGGCCAGCTGCAGTATCTCCTCCAGTTACCTTTACATGGCCAGCTGCAGTATCTCCTCCAGTTACCTTTACATGGCCAGCTGCAGTATCTCCTCCAGTTACCTTTACATGGCCAGCTGCAGTATCTCCTCCAGTTACCTTTACATGGCCAGCTGCAGTATCTCCAGCTACCTTTACATGGTCAGCTGCAGTATCTCCTCCAGTTACCTTTACATGGCCAGCTGCAGTATCTCCTCCAGTTACCTTTACATGGCCAGCTGCAGTATCTCCTCCAGTTACCTTTACATGGCCAGCTGCAGTATCTCCTCCAGTTACCTTTACATGGCCAGCTACAGTATCTCCTCCAGTTACCTTTACATGGCCAGCTGCAGTATCTCCAGTTACCTTTACATGGTCAGCTGCAGTATCTCCTCCAGTTACCTTTACATGGCCAGCTGCAGTATCTCCTCCAGTTACCTTTACATGACCAGCTACAGTATCTCCTCCAGTTACCTTTACATGGCCAGCTACAGTATCTCCTCCAGTTACCTTTACATGACCAGCTACAGTATCTCCTCCAGTTACCTTTACATGGCCAGCTGCAGTATCTCCAGTTACCTTTACATGGCCAGCTGCAGTATCTCCTCCAGTTACCTTTACATGGCCAGCTGCAGTATCTCCTCCAGTTACCTTTACATGGCCAGCTGCAGTATCTCCAGTTACCTTTACATGGCCAGCTGCAGTATCTCCTCCAGTTACCTTTACATGGCCAGCTGCAGTATCTCCAGTTACCTTTACATGACCAGCTGCAGTATCTCCTCCAGTTACCTTTACATGGCCAGCTGCAGTATCTCCAGCTACCTTTACATGGCCAGCTGCAGTATCTCCAGTTACCTTTACATGGCCAGCTGCAGTATCTCCAGTTACCTTTACATGGCCAGCTGCAGTATCTCCAGCTACCTTTACATGACCAGCTACAGTATCTCCTCCAGTTACCTTTACATGGCCAGCTGCAGTATCTCCAGTTACCTTTACATGGCCAGCTGCAGTATCTCCAGTTACCTTTACATGACCAGCTGCAGTATCTCCAGTTACCTTTACATGACCAGCTGCAGTATCTCCAGTTACCTTTACATGACCAGCTGCAGTATCTCCTCCAGTTACCTTTACATGACCAGCTGCAGTATCTCCTCCAGTTACCTTTACATGACCAGCTGCAGTATCTCCAGTTACCTTTACATGGTCAGCTACAGTATCTCCTCCAGTTACCTTTACATGGCCAGCTGCAGTATCTCCAGTTACCTTTACATGGCCAGCTGCAGTATCTCCTCCAGTTACCTTTACATGACCAGCTGCAGTATCTCCTCCAGTTACCTTTACATGACCAGCTGCAGTATCTCCAGTTACCTTTACATGGTCAGCTACAGTATCTCCTCCAGTTACCTTTACATGGCCAGCTGCAGTATCTCCAGTTACCTTTACATGGCCAGCTGCAGTATCTCCAGTTACCTTTACATGGCCAGCTGCAGTATCTCCAGTTACCTTTACATGGCCAGCTGCAGTATCTCCAGTTACCTTTACATGACCAGCTACAGTATCTCCTCCAGTTACCTTTACATGGCCAGCTGCAGTATCTCCAGTTACCTTTACATGACCAGCTGCAGTATCTCCTCCAGTTACCTTTACATGACCAGCTGCAGTATCTCCAGTTACCTTTACATGGTCAGCTACAGTATCTCCTCCAGTTACCTTTACATGGCCAGCTGCAGTATCTCCAGTTACCTTTACATGGCCAGCTGCAGTATCTCCTCCAGTTACCTTTACATGACCAGCTGCAGTATCTCCTCCAGTTACCTTTACATGACCAGCTGCAGTATCTCCAGTTACCTTTACATGGTCAGCTACAGTATCTCCTCCAGTTACCTTTACATGGCCAGCTGCAGTATCTCCAGTTACCTTTACATGGCCAGCTGCAGTATCTCCAGTTACCTTTACATGGCCAGCTGCAGTATCTCCAGTTACCTTTACATGGCCAGCTGCAGTATCTCCAGTTACCTTTACATGGCCAGCTGCAGTATCTCCAGTTACCTTTACATGACCAGCTACAGTATCTCCTCCAGTTACCTTTACATGGCCAGCTGCAGTATCTCCAGTTACCTTTACATGACCAGCTGCAGTATCTCCTCCAGTTACCTTTACATGACCAGCTGCAGTATCTCCAGTTACCTTTACATGGTCAGCTACAGTATCTCCTCCAGTTACCTTTACATGGCCAGCTGCAGTATCTCCAGTTACCTTTACATGGCCAGCTGCAGTATCTCCTCCAGTTACCTTTACATGACCAGCTGCAGTATCTCCTCCAGTTACCTTTACATGACCAGCTGCAGTATCTCCAGTTACCTTTACATGGTCAGCTACAGTATCTCCTCCAGTTACCTTTACATGGCCAGCTGCAGTATCTCCAGTTACCTTTACATGGCCAGCTGCAGTATCTCCAGTTACCTTTACATGGCCAGCTGCAGTATCTCCAGTTACCTTTACATGGCCAGCTGCAGTATCTCCAGTTACCTTTACATGACCAGCTACAGTATCTCCTCCAGTTACCTTTACATGGCCAGCTGCAGTATCTCCAGTTACCTTTACATGACCAGCTGCAGTATCTCCAGTTAGCTTTACATGGCCAGCTGCAGTATCTCCAGTTACCTTTACATGGCCAGCTGCAGTATCTCCAGTTAGCTTTACATGGCCAGCTGCAGTATCTCCAGTTACCTTTACATGATCAGCTACAGTATCTCTAGTTACCTTTACATGGCCAGCTGCAGTATCTCTAGTTACCTTTACATGGCCAGCTGCAGTATCTCCAGCTACCTTTACATGGCCAGCTGCAGTATCTCCAGTTACCTTTACATGACCAGCTACAGTATCTCCTCCAGTTACCTTTACATGGCCAGCTGCAGTATCTCCAGTTACCTTTACATGGCCAGCTGCAGTATCTCCAGCTACCTTTACATGGCCAGCTGCAGTATCTCCAGTTACCTTTACATGACCAGCTACAGTTTCTCCTCCAGTTACCTTTACATGGCCAGCTACAGTATCTCCTCCAGTTACCTTTACATGACCAGCTACAGTATCTCCAGTTACCTTTACATGGCCAGCTACAGTATCTCCAGTTACCTTTACATGGCCAGCTACAGTATCTGTTCTCCCTCTGGCAGAAGAACGCTGGTCCTTCACTAGGAACATATCGCATACATGCTTTAGATGGCATCTTGAAGAACATTCTTAAGTGATTTGATTGTCATCGCTGAGTACTAAAGTGTGGCAAGAAATGTAGTTTTTGTTGTACCCTGTCATTATATGTTTGTAGATGGCTACAGACAGTGTACCCAGTGAACTTCACAGACTGTATACAGTAAATACTTCACGTTAGAAAATAACTGAATATTATGAACATTTCCTGTAGCACAGCCCTGACACAATACCTAATACAATACAACACAACACAATACAATACAACACAATACAACAATACAACACAACACAATACAACCCAACACAGTACAACACAATACAACACAACACAATACAATGAAACACAATACAACACAATACAACAATACAACACAATACAACACAATACACCACAATACAATACAACACAACACAATACAACACAGTACAATACAAAAAATTACAACTCAATACAACACAACACAATAGAATACAATACAACACAACACAATACAACACACAATAACCTCCAATTCAATTGTACCTGTACCTAGTATCTCTGTTATATGCTCTTATAAATGAAAGGAACGGCCAGATCTATAGTGACAGGTGGGTAAAGGGACAGCCAGATCTATAGTGACAGGCGGGTAAAGGGACAGCCAGATCTATAGTGACAGGCGGGTAAAGGGACAGCCAGATCTATAGTGACAGGCGGGTAAAGGGACAGCCAGATCTATAGTGACAGGCGGGTAAAGGGACAGCCAGATCTATAGTGGCAGGCGGGTAAAGGGACAGCCAGATCTATAGTGACAGGCGGGTAAAGGGACAGCCAGATCTATAGTGACAGGCGTGTAAAGGGACAGCCAGATCTATAGTGACAGGCGGGTCAAGGGACAGCCAGATCTATAGTGACAGGCAGGTAAAGGGACAGCCAGATCTATAGTGACAGGCGGGTAAAGGGACAGCCAGATCTATAGTGGCAGGTGGGTAAAGGGACAGCCAGATCTATAGTGACAGGCGGGTAAATGGACAGCCAGATCTATAGTGACAGGCGGGTAAACGGACAGCTAGATCTATAGTGACAGGCGGGTAAACGGCCAGCCAGATCTACAGTGACATGCGGGGAAAGGATTCTCTGGTCTGATGAAACCAAGATTGAATTCTTTGGCCTGAATGCTAAGCGTCACGTCCGGAGGAAACCTGGCACTATCCCTACGGTGAAGCATTGTGGTGGCAGAATCATGCTGTGGGGATGTTATTCAGTGGCAGTGACTGTCATACTTGTCAGGATTGAGGGAAAGAAGAACGGAGCAAAGTACAGAGAGAACCTAGACGAAAACCTGCTCCAGAGCACTCAGGACCTCAGACTAGACAATGCAGGAGTGGCTTCGGGACAAGTCTCTGAATGTTCTTTAGTGGCCCAGCCAGAGCCCGGACTTGAACCCGATCTAACATCTCTGGAGAGACCTGAAAATAGCTGTGCAGCGACGCTTCCTATCCAACCTGACAGAGTTTGAGAGGATCTGCAGAGAAGAATGCGAGTAACTCCCCAAATACAGGTGTGCCAAGCTTGTAGCGTCACCCAAGAAGACTTGAGGCTGTAATCACTGCCAAAAGGGCTTCAACAAATTAGTGAGGTAAGGGTCTTAATCCTTATGTAAATGTGATATTTCAGTTTTTTTATTTAAATACGTTTGCTGAAATGTTCTAAAACACTGTTTTTGCTTTTTCATTATGGGGTATTGTGTGTAGATTGATGAGAGGGGGAAAAAACAATCTAATCCATTTTAGAATAAGGCTGTAATGTAACAAAATGTGGAAAAAGTCAAGGGGTCTGAATGCACTGTATACTTGGACGAGAGAGCAGGAGAGAGAACGAGAGGGAGAGACAAATGCATGCATTGGCATGTTCGGCAGCTGGCTAACCCTTCTCCTTTTGTTTCTCTTGGCATGGATGATTCATGTGGCGAGAGCGGGATGGAGCGATGAAAGAAAGGAGATACTGCCCTGGCCTGGCCCGGCCCCTTAGAACTATGTCGGGAGAGCGTCCCAAATGGCATTTTGAACAGGGCTCTGGTCAAGGATCTGGTCAAAAGTAGTGGACTATATACATAGTGAATAAGATGCCATTTGGGAAGCAGAATGGGAGAATCTTCCAAACAAACAGTAATGACTTGATGTCAAAGAGAGCATAAGAGTAGAATCAGTCTGGGTAATGTTTTGGTCTGGGTAATGTTTTGGTCTGGGTAATGTTTTGGTCTGGGTAATGTTTTGGTCTGGGTAATGTTTGGTCTGGGTAATGTTTTGGTCTGGGTAATGTTTGGTCTGAGTAATGTTTGGTCTGGGTAATGTTTTGGTCTGGGTAATGTTTTGGTCTGGGTAATGTTTTGGTCTGGGTAATGTTTTGGTCTGGGTCATGTTTTGGTCTGGGTCATGTTTTGGTCTGGGTCATGTTTTGGTCTGGGTCATATTTTGGTCTGGGTAATGTTTTGGTCTGAGCAAGGGGAAACATCGTGCCCACAAAGACACAGCAGATGATTGATAAACATCCTGTAAGTAAACCAGTGACCTGGAAATGTCTGGGAGGATGGAAACAGACAGTGATCCTACTACAAGAAACACCAGCAATGTCACTGTAATAGGAAAACCTTTATCCAGGGAGATATGCAGGGGAAATGTATTTGTATTTATTTGTATTTTTAAGGATCACCATTAGCTGTTGCCAAGGAGCTGTGTGCTAGTCACTTGAACAGACAGCTCGGTGCTTTCAACATGTCAATACCTCTCACAAAGACAAGTAGTGATGCAGGAGAGATTGGCATGCATGTTATTGAAGTTAGCTTTCCATATACACTACACAGGCTCTGTTCTGTAGTTAGACTATGTCCCTCTATGTTGCACTTGACCATATGATTGGACAATAGTTCAGGTGTGACAAAACTAGGGCCTGTAGGACTTATTTTGTTGATAGCGATGTCAAGAAAGCAGAGCAGTGCATTATTACGGACAGACCTCTCACCATCTTAACTACCGTTGCATCCATATTTTTTGACCATAATAGTTTACACTCCAGAGTTACACCAAGCAGTTTATTAACCTCAACATGATCAATTTCATGATACATTTTCGTTATTCCAACAGCAGACTATGATCAATAATGTAAAAAGTCGCACTGAAATCTAAAGAAACAGCTTCCACAATCTTCTTTTATCAAATTCCTTCAGTCAATCATCAGTCATAAGTAAAGGGTTCTTTGCTATTGTGGGGTAGCTGAATGACTTTTGCTTCCCTCCAGGTCTGAGGGAACACATTTTCCTGTAGACTTAGATTCAAGAGATGCCAAATAGGAGTAGCAATATAGTCTGCTATCATCCTCAGTAATGTTCCATCCAAATTGTCAGTCCCAGGTGGTTTGTCAACAACAAAACATTATTTTGGTCAGTTATGCATGGATGTGTGGGTTCAGAGTTTGTTGTTTGCATGTCATGCCTAAGATTGCTAATCTCTCCAATGAAAAAATCATTCAAGTAGTTGGCAATATCAGTGGGTTTTGTGATGCCCATAAAAACGCCAGGGGTTTTGCCATCTGAATTATTGAACGACGGAGCTGAGTTTGCCCTTTCACCCAAAATGTAATTAAAGGCACTCCAAAGCTTGTACTATCATCCTTTACAGTATTTAATTGATATACTTTTTCATAGTACAGTTTCTTTCTTTTTGTTCAGTTTAGTCACATGATTTCTCAGTTTACAGTATGTTTGCCAATCGTCTGTGCAGTCAGACTTATTTGACATTCCCTTTGCCTCATCCCTCTCAACCATAACATTTTTAAAATCCTCATCAATCCACACGGATTTAGCCGTTTTTACAGTGATTTCCTTAATGGGTGCGTGCTTATTAGTAACTTGAATAAGCAATTTCATAAATGTGTCAAGTGCAGCGTCTGTTTGCTCCTCATTACACACCACAGACCAGCAAATGTTCTCTGTCCTGCATTGAGAACAACAATACTTTCATTCTAAAGTATAACTGTAACAATATAGGAAGACATTACCCCACACCACTAACGTATTTAAAGACAATAAGTTGAAGGTTTCCCAATTTTCTTTAGAGCAACAATGGAGTATTCTTCAGTCATGCTTGGAGAACCATACTATTGTTTTTAAACACACTGTGGTTCTCTGTAGATAATTATGCTAGTTCTAGGACTAGAATAATTGCTGAGGGTTTGGTTTGGATTTTTGGACATGGAGATGAGAAAATGTCCTTCCCAGGATTCTTGTGGACATATCTGGAATTCAGATTCTTACAATGGTCAGTGGTCCTCTGTAGATCAGTTGGTAAAACATGGTGCTTGCAACGCCAGGATAGTGGGTTTGACTCCCGGGACCATATGTAACGTGTATGCAAGCATGATGGTAAGTCACTTTGGATAAAAGCGTCTGCTAAATGGTATATATATATACACAAAAATATAAACGTAAGACAATTTGTCAATTGAAATGAATTCATTTGGCCCTAATCTATGGATTTCACATGATTTCGAATACAGATATGCATCTGTTGGTCACAGATACCTTTAAAAAAGAAGTATGGGAGTGTACTGCATTCAAATTACCATCGATAAAATGGAATTGTGTTCATTGTCCGTAGCTTATTTTATTAATTATTTTGTTTTTTTAGCGCTTTTTGTGTCACCATCATTATTTAAAGACAATCCGGAACAGTCGCAAAAACAATCAAGCGCTATGACGGAACTGTCTCTCATGAGGACCACCACAGGAAAGGAAGACCCAGAAATACCTCTACTGCAGAGAATAAGTTCACTAGAGTTACAAGCCTCAGAAATTGCAGCCCAAATAAATGCTTCACAGAGTTCAAGTAACAGACACATCTCAACATCAACTGTTCAGAGGAGACTGGGTGAATCAGGCCTTCATGGTTGAATTGCTGCAAAGAAACCACTACTAAAGGACACCAATAAGAAGAAGATACTTGATTGGGCCAAGAAACATGAGCAATGGACATTAGACCTGTGGAAATCTGTCCTTTGGTCTAATAATTTCAGATTTTTGGTTCCAACCGCTGTGTCTTTGTGAGACGCAGAGTAGGTGAACGGATGATCTCAGCGTGTGTTGTTCCCACCGTGAAGCATGGAGGAGGAGGTGTGAGGCACACTTAACCAGCATGGCTACCAAAGCATTCTGCAGAGATATCCCATCTGGTTTGTGCTTAGTGGGACTATCATTTGTTTTTCAACAGGACAATGACCCAACACACCTCCAGGCTGTGTAAGGGCTATTTGACCAAGAAGGAGAGTGATGGAGTGCTGCATCAGATGACCTGGCCTCCACAATCATCCGACCCCAACCCAGTTGAGATGGTTTGGGATGAGTTGGACCGCAGGGTGAAAGAAAAGCAGCCAAGTGCTCAGCATATGTGGGAACTCCTTCAAGAGTTTTTCCTCATTTGAGAAAACACCACATCTAGCTTTTCCTCATTTAGTATTTATTTATTTATCCCATTATTTGTTGTGATTTATAGCAGCAGAGTTTCCCTTCTTCCACTAACCAAGAGTAGCAGAGTAAGTTAGGGGTTCTCTCTCCATGCGCCCTGCCAGTGACTGTTGTGCTCCTGGGAGCCAATCAGTGTTGAGCAGTGAAGGCGGTCTAGGCTGTGAGTTGCATAACAGTTGAGGCAGACACAGGAGAGCAAGAAGCGAAGAGTAGACACTGTGACTCCCCAGATGCTTCTTCTATAGCAATACAGGGCTAGACCTGGGTTCAAAACTTACACTCAAACTGGACAGTTTTATCTCAATCTCTTCATTCAAAGACTCAATCATGGACACTCTTAATGACAGTTGTGTCTGCTTTGTGTGATGTATTGTTGTCTCTACCTTCTTGCCCTTTGTGCTGTTGTCTGTGTCCAATAATGTTTGTACCATGTTTTGTGCTGCTACCATGTTGTGTTGCTACCATGTTGTTGTCATGTTATGTTGCTACCATGCTGTGTTGTCATGTGTTGCTGCCTTGCTATGTTGTTGTCTTAGGTCTCTCTTTATGTAGTGTTGTTTTGTCTCTCTTGTCGTGATGTGTGTTTGGTACTATATTTACTTGCCTAGTTAAATAAAGGTTAAATACATTTTATAAATAAATAAAAAAAGATTACATTGCTTCCATTGTGCTAGATACAGTAAGCTCAGTCAAGCACAGCTAAAGTATATGAAAGATTTGAAACTTGACCTGATCCCAGGTGTAATACAGGGCTGAGATATTTACACCTCTGACTGAAATAGTGTCACTCCATATGTATGCTGAATAGGTGCCATGACAGTTTTTTAGCCTTTTTATAGACAGTATGTGAAAAGTCCAGAATGAAAGCTTCTAAGAATGTATTATCTCCACATTCGTCTTGAGGACACAACATATTTTTGTTAAATGTTGAATGTCACATACGTGGTGCTCTTTCAAAGTATTTAAAAATCAAGCCGGTCATGTTCGTAATCAATTGCACTGTATAATAAATCCTGTTGTTTTTACGATAATTTACTGGCAGCCAGGTACAGTATGTTACCTTAAGTTCCGAATAAACGTTTGTTTAACCCGCTTCAATGTCCACGCCTGCGGAAGTCTAATTAGCATAATACAAAAATACCCATAATATCGGTAAATTTAAACTAGAGAAATCAGTTTTGCATTTGATGCGTCTCAATCCACAAAACAAACTATTGTTTTGGTGGGGGACTATCTGTTGTTCCATGTAGTGAATCTGTTATTCAATGTGTTTCTATGGTCTAATAGCAGTAAGGACTATCTATTGTTCCATGTAGTGAATCTGTTATTCAATGTGTTTCTATGGTCTAATAGCAGTAAGGACTATCTGTTGTTCCATGTAGTGAATCTGTTATTCAATGTGTTTCTATGGTCTAATAGCAGTAAGGACTATCTGTTGTTCCATGTAGTGAATCTGTTATTCAATGTGTTTGTATGGTCTAATAGCAGTAAGGACTATCTGTTGTTCATGTAGTGAATCTGTTATTCAATGTTTTTGTATGGGCTAATAGCAGTAAGGACTATCTGTTGTTCATGTAGTGAATCTGTTATTCAATGTGTTTGTATGGTCTAATAGCAGTAAGGACTATCTGTTGTTCCATGTAGTGAATCTGTTATTCAATGTGTTTGTATGGGCTAATAGCAGTAAGGACTATCTGTTGTTCCATGTAGTGAATCTGTTATTCAATGTGTTTGTATGTGCTAATAGTAGTAAGGCCAAATAAAAAATGGTAATCAAATATTCTTTTAAATATATTTTTGGGATACTTCAAGGGGTCTTAAAATTCCAAATAAAATTGCAAAATGATCCTAGGTATGACCATATAGCTTAGTAAAGGATGAATGGAGAGAATGTCAGGGTTAGTGTGTTTATTGAATGTTTGAAAAGCAGGAAGTCCTGATCACTCTGCATTAAAAACACCATACAATGGCTGCTCAGGTTCTCCATAGAATGCTTTATTGTTTACACCAGGAATTAAGAGCTGAATAATCATCTTGGTGTTGTGATTCTCCTGGCTGGACATTACTGTAACTAAACCTTGTCAACACTAATACTCATTCAGAAGGTCATTTTAACTGAAAATCTTCTGGAAATGTGCTTTGTGGCATAGTTGTTGTTGTGGTCTGATTGACTGTTGGGGTTCTGGTATACTGTAAAACACTGTTGTTGTTGTGGTCTGATTGACTGTTGGGGTTCTGATATACTGTAAAACAGTGTTGTTGTGGTCTGATTGACTGTTGGTGTTCTGATATACTGTAAAACAGTGTTGTTGTGGTCTGATTGACTGTTGGGGTTCTGATATACTGTAAAACAGTGTTGTTGTGGTCTGATTGACTTTTGGGGTTCTGATATACTGTAAAACAGTGTTGTTGTGGTCTGATTGACTGTTGGTGTTCTGATATACTGTAAAACAATGTTGTTGTGGTCTGATTGACTGTTGGGGTTCTGATATACTGTAAAACAGTGTTGTTGTGGTCTGATTGACTGTTGGGGTTCTGATATACTGTAAAACAGTGTTGTTGTGGTCTGATTGACTGTTGGTGTTCTAATATACTGTAAAACAATGTTGTTGTGGTCTGATTGACTGTTGGGGTTCTGATATACTGTAAAACAGTGTTGTTGTGGTCTGATTGACTGTTGGTGTTCTAATATACTGTAAAACAATGTTGTTGTGGTCTGATTGACTGTTGGTGTTCTGATATACTGTAAAACAGTGTTGTTGTGGTCTGATTGACTGTTGGGGTTCTGATATACTGTTAAACAATGTTGTTGTGGTCTGATTGACTGTTGGGGTTCTGATATACTGTAAAACAGTGTTGATGTTGTGGTCTAATTGACTCTAACCCTAACCCTCTGATTGGATCTTGGGATTTTGATATGGGGCGGCAGGTAGCCGAGAGGTCAGAGTGTTAAGCCCGTAACCGAAAGGTAAAAAATCTGTGGTCCTGCCCCTGAACAAGGCAGTTAACCCACTGTTCCTAGGCCGTCATTGTAAATAAGAATTTGTTCTTAACTGACTTTCCTGGTAAAATAAAGGTTAAATACATATACGGTTCAGAAGTGATTCTTTTCACAAGTGCAAGGTCTTCTTGGAAACGTATTGCTTGTTATTATCCACAGAACACCTTGTGACACAATAACAGAGAGTGATAGATGTCCAAAACCACTCTGAAATCACACACACACACAATTACATCTGGAGTCTTCTCCTACTGTGCCTAATGGTGTGAGTTAAACCTAACCCCAGGCACCACACAGATCACACAGGGGGAAGCTACAGTGATCCCCGACTGCTTCAAGGCATCATTGTATGTTTACTCAGCTGTGGACTGCCCGGGTGTAAACCCTACAACGCAGGGTTTACATTAGATGAAGTACAGTAACCACATTTGCACCAGCCTTGCACAACGGACATCTGCGTATGTCGATGTTGCTTTCCCATTATTCAGGAACGGTGTTTGTTTATTGAAGAAGAGATAATCCTTCAATGTTACTATAGTTTCATTAAGTATTTTTTGTAACTATTGTGTGGCCTTTTGACCATAATGCACTTGACTAGTGGAAGGGTTGACTGCTAGCCTACAATCTGTGAGGGTAGCATCAAGACAGACTGTACTGTAGCCTTGAGACGTGGCTTCTTACTCCATAATAGTCTCCATATAGTCTATGGGACGCCGTAGGATTCAACAGCCATGCCTCAGGGCACACTATGTCTGTAGCAGCTTGGTGCGGTGTCGGGGCTAGGGCCACGGCCACGGCCAGAGCAGAGGCCACCACCGCTAAGTCCCCCTCTGACACACATCTGTGGCTGAACTGGATTTCCATTGGTGATTAGAGCGTGACCTATCTGCTGCCCCATGGTGAAATAGGCCTGGGAACAGAAAAGATTACCCTGCTTCTCTTGAACGAAGGCCAAACAACACAGTTCAGCTAAACACTGCAGCTCAACACCTTCTGCTCCAATCTCTCTAACCTAATGTTGTTGTGTATGTGGGCTCCAGACACTCCAACATAATGTGTGTGTGTGTGTGTGTGTGTATATCAGAGAGGTTGTGTATATCAGAGAGGTTGTGTATATCAGAGAGGGTGTGTATATCAGAGAGGGTGTGTATATCAGATAGGTTGTGTATATCAGAGAGGGTGTGTATATCAGAGAGGTTGTGTATATCAGAGAGGTTGTGTATATCAGAGAGGGTATGTATATCAGATAGGTTGTGTATATCAGAGAGGGTGTGTATATCAGAGAGGGTGTGTATATCAGAGAGGTTGTGTACATCAGAGAGGTTGTGTATATCAGATAGGTTGTGTATATCAGAGAGGTTGTGTATATCAGAGAGATTGTGTATATCAGAGAGGTTGTGTATATCAGAGAAGTTGTGTATATCAGAGAGGTTGTGTATATCAGAGAGGTTGTGTATATCAGAGAGGTTGTGTATATCAGAGAGGTTGTGTATATCAGAGAGGTTGTGTATATCAGAGAGGTTGTGTATATCATTAATAACATGTTCTTATTTTCTTCTCCTTCTATTTAATTTTTTAATCTTCTTTGATTCAAAAGTTAATCTGAAACAAATCCACCTTAGTTTGCTTTGAATCATATTCTGGTAAATGATTGCAATATGCTACGCCCATAGAAATGAATAAGTGAATAAGTATTCTGTGTATATAAATGAGATGTCCCCTCTACTCTGGGCTTTAGTCAGCTTCTCTCCTCTCTGTTTGGTATATCCTCGGCCACTGTAACCAAGGAGACAGAGCTAAGGCGATAAAGTGTGACAGAGACTGAAAGTGAAACAGAGGGACATTCAGAGAGTCATCCCTCTCTTAGTCATCATTAGCTTCCAGAAAAAACATAAAAACCTTCCATTATAAACCATTTCACCTGCAGAGAAAAGTAGCCTACACATCAGTCACAGCTTTCTGCCGATCCAACGACAAGAGCAAAGATATTTAATCCGAGTGGAGAAGTGCAACTGAAACCCGAAATTAGTCCTTTAACATTCATGATTTGGAGCCAAACATAATTTACATTTTAGATCTGTGTTTACAAAACACAGCAATATATTTTTTTATGCGTTTTATCTTTCCTTTTCTGTGTGAAAAAACCTGCGTTAACCGACCCTTGCTAAACTGAGGGTCATTCCATCATCCATCTCATAGTCATCATTCCCTGAAGTATAATGTAATACTAATATGCACTACAGTATCTCAGGCATTGCATACTATTTTAAACTGCTATATAAACATGACATATACTGTATATAAAATATTATCCAATGCCTGAGATACTGTAGTTCATATTAGTATTACTAACAGTATTACAATACTTCAAGGAATGACGATTAAGAGATGGAAGACTCTGTATGACAAATCTAGGGGCCTATAGAAGGAGTTGGTAATGAACTGACATCATGCCAAAGATGCTGTTTTAGTGAGGTCTGGTCCACAGTCTGAGCTAGCTACCGATTGCCACAACTGCTCTCTTCCAATGGACTAACAGAGTAGCTAAACTTGGCTGTTCCTTAGAAGGAACTAGACTGTTTTGGAGTCAGGACTTGGCAGTATCTGAGCTCTTTCAGATACATACTGAGTCCACAAGGAACGTTATTACATATTACAAATAATCCAATAAGAGACAGCTACCTCACCGGATCTGGGTTCAAATAGTATCTGATATATTTCAAATAATTTAGCTGCTCTTGATTGAGCTAGCAAGGTGCAATGGAAGAATGGAATACAGCAACAAACGTACCTATTCCTAATCTGTGGTACTCATGGCAGGCTCAAGCAAACACTCAAAGTAGTTGAATGACTCCAAATACTGTTTGACCCCAGGTGTGTACCTCACAGACTGTGGACTAAAGTATTAGCTGATTGCAGCATTAACACATCCTCCCCAATAGTCTGACTGGGTGCTGAACCTGTTAAACTCTGACTGGTTGTTTTGGGCCCTGTACAAGGCCAGGGGAGTTTGGTGGGTACAAACTCAAATCTTACTGCTGGCAATGTCTTAAGAATCCATATATTTATAACCTGCCTAACCACTTCTCCCTGCCAGAGATGTAAACACAAAGCATACATGACTATCTCTGACCATGACGGTCTGTATTGGTTAAAACAGATGCTTTACTGCTGCGAGGCTAACTGATTGCTGTGGTTATTATCGAGAAGGGTGGAGTAGAAAATACAGTACAAGCCTCAATCAAAACGAGTAGCCTGAATATCAGTTTTAATCAGCATTGTAAAGAGCTATCGTTATGCAACTACTGGCCCTATTTATAGCTAACATGTTATGTATTGTGTAGGTTTAGTCACACATACATAGAATGTCTCTCCTTACAGACCCTGCTGATGGCTGTTAGTGATGGGAATAAAAACATTCAGTTACAGCACACTGATGTAACAGAATCATCCAATGAAATCAGCAGTAATGGCCAGCATCGCTCCATTAACTTTTAAAAACCAATTACATAAACAATAGAGGCAGGGCTTTTATTCATGTTTTATCATCAACATCCAGGCTACATCTCAAATGGCATCCTACTTCCTACAGTGATCAGGGCTCATAGGGCCCACTATATAGGGTACAGTGTGCTGTCTGCAATGCAACAACCCTAGCCAAATGAGAATGAGCCAGAGATAATGAGCCAGAGATAATGAGCCAGAGATAATGAGCCAGAGATAATGAATCCTGATAATGTTCCTGTTTTTACGCTCCACATAGGAATAAAGAGGATTACAGCTGATGTCAAAATTATAGTTTGTATAGTCTGTGTTTACATTTACTTTGTTTACAAACATTGGAGTAAAATAATCTTATATTTTGAGTTCAGATTGGGTACGACAGATTAACTCAACTCATGAGGCATTTCAAGAATCAATTTATAATTCCAAAATGGATGTAGAAAATAAGGATTCTAGCTTTAAGTAAGTAAATAAATAACTAGGTGCTGTTCCCGATATGGTGTGGTAAGATATTTGCTCTAGAACATTCTCAGACACATCAACCAACCGTTGCAAAACAGGGTTCATATTACGTATTGACCCGTTTCAGTGTTCAAAAACAAGTCATAGCTTCATCCCAAATGGCATTCTGTTCCCTATGAACCCTGCACTATTTAGGGAAGAGGGTGCCATTAGGGACTCAGTCATGGACTAGTGACCTAAAGAGGCTAAGCCTTGAGTTTACGAGCAGGGCGGTAATCACAGGTTTGGTTTGTACCCACAACCCACTCAACTCATTATGTGGCAGGTAGCCTAGCGGTTTAGAGCATTAGGCCAGTAAACAAAAGGTCACTGGTTTGAATCCCTGAGCTGGCAAGTTGGAAAAATCTGCTGTTCTCCCCTTGAGAAAGGCAGTTAATCCCTGGGTGCTGATGAAGTCTGACTGTCCATCAACTCCTGACTGAACTCTACAGCCACTAATAACACATATACCTGGAATCATTGTAACTCAGCAGGAGATAGTGGTTTCATCAATGTAGAGATCGATATAGCCATTAATCTAAAACAAATTATAGATTTTAAACAAAAATCACTTTCTGTTTGCCATAGATTACAAAATGATTATGAGATGAAAGGCAAGTTCCTAACGAGTTCAGGAAGCCAAGCCACAGCGATGAGGGCAGACGTTTTGATCGAGAGACCTTTAGACAATATGCATATTTTCTCTAACATTAAATATGCTAATATGCATTTTAGAGTTATAAGGAAAGTGAAATCTTATAGTTAGTTGTTTTATAAATTAATTATAATATATTTATAAACAATATAAGTAATTTCCAACCTTATTCATACAGTTTTGTTGAATAGGAAATAAATCATAAAATATTTTATATTTTCATATTTGTATCATATTTGTACTGTGGACTTGAGCTTGAGTATACATCATTACTAGTTATTGTTTATGGCCCTCTCATAATATATAATTACTTCTGGGGAAAATGTAGATTAGATTTTCTATTACATTTGGTTACATTTAAGAGGTTATAACCTGTTGTTCTAGTGACTACACTAGACTGTGTTGGAAATCCCTGAAGAGGTTATAACCTGTTGTTCTAGTGACTACACTAAACTGTATTGGAAATCCCTGAAGAGGTTATAACCTGTTGTTCTAGTGACTACACTAGACTGTACTGGAGATCCCTGAAGAGGATATAACCTGTTGTTCTAGTGACTACACTAAACTGTACTGGAAATCCCTGAAGAGGATATAACCTGTTGTTCTAGTGACTACACTAGACTGTACTGGAAATCCCTGAAGAGGTTATAACCTGTTGTTCTAGTGACTACACTAGACTGTATTGGAAATCCCTGAAGAGGTTATAACCTGTTGTTCTAGTGACTACACTAGACTGTATTGGAAATCCCTGAAGAGGTTATAACCTGTTGTTCTAGTGACTACACTAGACTGTATTGGAAATCCCTGAAGAGGTTATAACCTGTTGTTCTAGTGACTAAACTAGACTGTACTGGAGATCCCTGAAGAGGTTATAACCTGTTGTTCTAGTGACTACACTAGACTGTATTGGAGATCCCTGGAGCAGAAATCAGTTTAAGGAGAGGATTCCACTTTCACCTGGAATATGTCAGTCACATAGTCAGATAAGCACAAGTGTTTTTACATAACTTTTACATAACTTGCCTAAGTCAACGGCCTCTGCAGGTTGAAGCTGTGTGTGTCAGTGTGTGTGTGTGGTCTCTCAGACAGCAAACAGAAGGACATGTAACAAGCCAGACATATATAGATTACCCCATGGTCATTAGCCACGCTAACAACATAAAGCCACAGTAGAACTAAACCAGCTCACTAGGATTTACTCACTGCATGTTTTTCTTTGAATAGTTAGAAATTAATTTCAAACAGAAGTTATCAAGAACTGACAGGAGAAGTGTAACACAGCCCTCTGGAGATGTGGCAATAATTGGACCCATGTCATGAAGTCATCTAGGGGTCAGGCAAAATATGATCGAATACTACACAGAGCTCCAGGCAGCGTCTGCTACACACTATCCTACACTTGGAGAGACCTTAAAATCATTCAGACTGCTTTACTCTGTCAGAGAGGTCTGTGTCTGTTTGTCTGTGGAGTTACTGGTCTGCCTGGCCCTGTGTGTCTGTGAAGTTACTGGTCTGCCTGGCCCTGTGTGTCTGTGAAGTTACTGTTCTGTCTGCCCCTGTGTGTCTGTGGAGTTACTGGTCTGCCTGTGTCTGTGTGTGTCTGTGGCTCACAGTGGTGGCTGTTCTCCTGCTGTGCAGTTAGTCAGACTGGAGGGCTAAGGCCACATCTGTCTTGTGTTGACTCTATTGAAAACCAACGAGTTGCTTGACAGCTAAGTACAGTACATGTTAAGTGGTGGCAATGTCATGTCTGTGAAATTATGTCATTAAGCCTGTCTTTCACATGCCACTGTAGTTTATATCACAACGACTCTTTCACTTGGAAGAGTTTGTTTGTATTTGATGGTGTGGAAGGGCTGCATTTTGTAATCCAATAACTAGGGGAGAGTGGGGTGAGTTGAGCCATGTTTTACATTCAGCATCACTCCATCAAGGGAAATATAGTATTCTTTCTAACAAAGATATCTGCATATATTTCAGGATTTTGTGTATCCCTGGAAATAATCCTATTGTCCCAAAAAAGTGGTCTCTTGGCACAACTTACCCCGGGTCTGGGGTGTGTTGAACCGCGGGACAGAGTAACACATTTCTGTACTGAATGAAAGATTACCAATATCTTTATGTTCCAAACACAATTCAACACAAACACAAAAGCTGTTTTGCATCTTTGAACACAGGCTTCTACACTTTTAACATACTGTAGGCCAGGCCCTGTTGTTACCTCATGGGAAGAACTCACTTCAGTTTCCACAATTTGCCATTGGCTCAACCATTGGCTCAATTTACCCCATGGCCATTGGTTCAACTTAAGCCAAGGCAAACATTTTTACTACATTAGCCCACACAGCTACGATTATTCACTTTCATACAAGGTTTAGGACCTCATACTGTAGCTTATAGAGACCCCAACTGATGTTAAGAACTATCTTTAAATTATTTACATTGGTTTAGATACAAGCATCATGAAGCCTCTTACACAATAAATACATTTGACTTGATGATCTCTTCCTAAATATTTGGTCAAACTGTTATTTTTATGTATTGTTTCCCAGAAACAATGATGGCTCATCTTTCCCCATTGGCTCAAACTACCCCATTGGCTCAACTTACCCCATTGGCTCAATTTACCCCATTGGCTCAATTTACCCCACTGTTCCCTACAGGTATTGTCTCTCAGCACATCTCTCTCTAAAACTGTCATCCCAAATGGCAACCTATTCACTATGTAGTGCATTAGGACAGACTAAAAACACGCCACTTCGATACAGCTACAACCGAAAGGGATATATTTTGTAGAAGGTTAGGAGAATTAGGTTAAGGCTAGGAAAAGGGTTAGGGTTAGTGAAAATGTTTTCCTAACCTGCTACGAAAATCACTTCAGGCAAAGTTGTGTGTTTTTAAGGAGTCAGGTAGTGCACTACTTTTGACCAGGGCTCACAGGGCTCTATGTTAAGTAATAGGGTACCACTTGCCACACAGACTATGCTTATTTTGGTATTAGAAAAGCACTATTTAAATCCTATGTATTGTTGTTATTGTTGTCTGGATGGTTTACAGGTTGCTTAGAGATTTAAACATACAGTCAAGTTTAGGGAGGGATTTCTTCAGTACCGCCTGGATGTCTGTGGGTGCTATGACAGTCCAAAAGGCAGTCCTTCCCCCTCTTCTTCTAAGTCACATGGTTGAACAGGAAGGTATTCTAAAGTCATGCCTAGTAACAGATCACAACACAATAGTAGCTAGCTCACTCCATAGCAACAGTGTGTGGTGAGATACTGAGAACTCCTTTCAGAGAAGTCCTTTCTGGTAACATTACCCAAGACAACTGTATCACTCACATTATACTAATACTGTATTACTGACATATGTAATACTGAGTATACATATCAGAAAGAGATGTTTTGAAATAAATGTTGCAACAAGTACTGTTGAAACACATTGTTTATTTGAGCTGTGTCAAAATGAAGTCATGTCTGTATTCATACCCACCATGTAGCCCTTAACTACTGTATTTCTTCTTAATGAAGGTGGTGGTTACTCTTTCTCTCTCTCTCTCTTTCTCTCTCTCCCTTGAGCAGGATGTGGAGGATGAAGTATGCCTCTAGATTTCGCCGTCCTGTGGGGATTTTGTGGGAAATGGCAATCACTTGAGTATCAGGGATTTACTGTCGTATAATTTCACTTCGCTAAAATAAGCATTTTCATTTGATTCTGATTGCTTTTGCCTTGTCGTTCTAAACGCTAAATTGCAATAGACATATACAAACACTCATTAGCAAATTTTATTTAACGTCTATACAGCCATTGCTTGCAAATAGTATACATATTGTAAAACCAATCAAGTCCTTTCCCTCTCAAAATCATATTTTGTGCGGGAGAACATGGCTACAGTGATTTGCTAGCTATGATCCTCATCGCCAAAACATGTTGTTTTGTCATTCATTCACTTGATATGAAATAGTGGGGCTGCTGCTGTGTTTTTGTCGTTTCAGTTGAAGTGTAAGGACCGACGCTGGAGATGAGAAGCAGGTACGGGGAGTTAAACAGTTAACGGGACAACGACATAGAACAGGAACGGAACGGCGTCAGAACCAGAGGAAACACAATGTCATGACGACAAACAATGCTGAGCCAGGAATGGAGCTGGAGAACAGACAGATATAGGAGAGGTAATAAACAATGCTGAGGCAGGGAATGGAGCTGGAGAACATACAGATATAGGAGAGGTAATAAACAATGCTGAGGCAGGGAATGGAGCTGGAGAACAGACAGATATAGGAGAGGTAATAAACAATGCTGAGGCAGGGAATGGAGCTGGAGAACAGACAGATATAGGAGAGGTAATAAACAATGCTGAGGCAAGGAATGGAGCTGGAGAACAGACAGATATAGGAGAGGTAATAAACAATGCTGAGGCAGGGAATGGAGCTGGAGAACAGACAGATATAGGAGAGGTAATAAACAGGTGATTGAGTCCAATAATCGCTGAAGCGGGTGATGAGGGAAGCAGGTGTGCGTAACGATGGTGGCTGGAGTGCGTAGTGCTGGGCAGCCTGGCGCCCTCGAGCGCCAAGGAGGGAGAGTCGGGAGCAGGCGTGACAGGAAGAGAGGATCTTTGAGGTTGATGACAGGCAGCAGTTAGACAGTTGTATGTCTCAGTGAGTATTGTGGATGTTATTGCATCTCTGTTTCACTCTAGGCTTCAGGTGCTGTGATGTAGTTCAATAATGACACATGATTGCTTGTGCTGCTCTCTTGCAGGTTACCTTCTATGTTTGGAGAGGTGTTCAACCACTGTTTTTTAGTAGGTGTACTCCCATGACATAAAGCTAGCCAGCTCACCCTGAGCATCAGTTAGACAGGTCTATATCTCAGTGAGTATTGTGGATATTATAGAATCTCTTTTTCACTCTAGGCTTCATGTTATGTGAGGTAGTTCAATCATGACAAATTCAGTGTGTGTTCTGTAGAAGTTTTATTACAATGTGCAGCGTTTGTGTGTGTGTTCTGCAGCCTTTTTCATCACCCTAGTTCACCCTAGGTCACCTTAGTTCATCACCCTAGTACTGCAATAGTGATCAATGGTAGTGATGCAGATAGGGGGTTGTATTAGGGGCTGGTCGTGTGTGTATGTCGTGCATTAGCTGTCACGACTCCCTCCAAGCTGCCCCCTCTCCTGGTTCGGGCGTGCTTCGGCGCTCATCGTCACCGGCCTTCTAGCCACTGCCGATCCCTTTTTCCATGTTCCATTTGTCTTGTCTTACCATTCCTCACACCTGGTTCTCATCCCATCATTATCTGTGTTATATATATCCTCTGTTTTCCCCTTGTCAGTGTGAGTTATTGTTCTGTTGTTCCAGACTGTTCCGTGTGCGTGTTGTATTTATTTTATAGCCTTTCATTTGTCGGGTTTTGCCCGTGAGAGTTTATTCAGGTGTTACCTGTTTATTTTTTCTATTTACTCTGGCGCAGTTGAGTCCAGTTGTGTTCTGTGTTCTGCCTACGGTGGATTTACTTTCTTCATTAAAGATTCCTACCGTCAAACACATCTCCTGCGCCTGGCTCCACTATTTTAAACACGCATCACATTAGCAGGGCGACTGTGGTGGAGTATACGGTGGCCAGTTCTGGTGGGCCGGTCTGGATCAAAGTTCAGGGCAGTTTTTTTTTACTCAGAGTTAGTAGAAGGAGAAAGTCAGAGTTAGTAGGAGGAGAAAGTCAGAGTTAGTAGGAGGAGAAAGTCAGAGTTAGTAGGAGGAGAAAGGTCAAGTGTGAGTGTTAGTTCACAAAAGACAAACATGTTTTTGTGGGGAGGGGTGAGGAGGGGGTGCGCTGTGGAATTATTTAAGATACTCTTTGAATAGATAGGGTTTCAGATGTTTTTCGGAAGATGGGCATTGACTCTGCTGTTCTGGATAATTTGCAGGGGTTTGATGGCACAAGCCAACAGCGAGTTGCAGCGGTACATTATCCAGTTTACTTTAACACGCTCTACTCCGTCACTCAGTTTACTGCTGTCCCTGATAGTCAGCGGCCAGAGGGAACCGATCGGAAGGGAAAGCTCCTAGTTTGAGTTCCCAAGGGCACCCTATTCCCTACACAGTGCGTTACTCTTGACCATGGCCCATAGGGCTCTGGTCAAAATCTAGTGCGCTGTATACTGTATATCAACATTTCAGTTAAGACCCAGGCGCAGACAATGTCGGAGCAACAACAGTTTATTAAACCAACAGTGGGAGGCAAAAGACAGGCCAGGGGCAGGCAGAGGTCAGTATTCCTGAGTAGTGGGGCAAAGGTACAGGACGGCAGGCAGGCTCAGGGTCAGGACAAGCAGGATGGTCAAAACCGGGAAAACTAGAAAACAGGAAGTATAGAGAGACAGGAGCAGAGGGGAAACACTGGTAGACTTGATGAAACAAAACCAACTGGTAACAGACAAACAGAGAACACAGGTATAAATACACTGGGGATAATGAGGAAGATGGAGACACCTGGAGGAGGTGGAGACAATCACACAGACCAGTGAAACAGATCAGGGTGTGACACCTGGAGGAGGTGGAGACAATCACACAGACAGGTGAAACAGATCAGGGTGTGACACCTGGAGGAGGTGGAGACAATCACACAGACAGGTGAAACAGATCAGGGTGTGACACCTGGAGGAGGTGGAGACAATCACACAGACAGGTGAAACAGATCAGGGTGTGACACCTGGAGGAGTTGGAGATAATCACACAGACAGGTGAAACAAATCAGGGTGTGACAATATAGTCCCATTTGGGACACAGGCTATTTACCTTAGCGTCAGTCAGTGGGCGGAACACTGGAAGGAATCTCTCTTGGCTGTCAACACTAACCCCATTAACACATAGCCTTCCTTATAATCAATACAAGCCTTACAAGTGGCCAACCCCCTTGGGTTCCCCTGCCCTGCCTGTCTGCGGAGAAAGCTAAACCAAGCACAGCTAAACTATTTCAAGATTTGAAATATTATTTGAACCCAGGTGTCCAACACAGAACACTGGGAAAGCCCCTGAGTCACTTCAGGAAGACTGCCAGACTAGACAGAGTTACAACAGCTTGCCTTCATACCATCCCCTCCCCCACATGTTAACTACCACTGAGTGACCCTCCATAAAAGGTCAAGTGCAAACCAAACCCCCTTTGTGTGTTTTACAGACACACTGTCTGTCTGTGTGTTGTCTGGCCGGACAATAAAAGGATCCCGCCATCTTTGAATGCACAGGCTGTTTGAGTATCTATAAACCACTACCAGGACAGGCTGTTTGAGTATCTATAAACCACTACCAGGACAGGCTGTTTAGTATCTATAAACCACTACCAGGACAGGCTGTTTGAGTATCTATAAACCACTACCAGGACAGGCTGTTTGAGTATCTATAAACCACTACCAGGACAGGCTGTTTGAGTATCTATAAACCTCTACCAGGACAGGCTGTTTGAGTATCTATAAACCACTACCAGGACAGGCTGTTTAGTATCTATAAACCACTACCAGGACAGGCTGTTTAGTATCTATAAACCACTACCAGGACAGGCTGTTTAGTATCTATAAACCACTACCAGGACAGGCTGTTTAGTATCTATAAACCACTACCAGGACAGGCTGTTTAGTATCTATAAACCACTACCAGGACAGGCTGTTTAGTATCTATAAACCACTACCAGGACAGGCTGTTTAGTATCTATAAACCACTACCAGGACAGGCTGTTTAGTATCTATAAACCACTACCAGGACAGGCTGTTTAGTATCTATAAACCACTACCAGGACAGGCTGTTTAGTATCTATAAACCACTACCAGGACAGGCTGTTTAGTATCTATAAACCACTACCAGGACAGGCTGTTTAGTATCTATAAACCAGTCTTTTATCAGTTTGAGTTTTCCTCTCCTGCGACGTGACAACAACAACTTTTTTTCTCTCTTGGAGTGTTGAGGACTCAGTCGTCATGGTGACGGTTTCTAAAAAAGGAAGTTGAGAAAAAGAACACTGTGTCTGGTTTGTGTTGTACTTTGTGGTGTTCATC
Organism: Thymallus thymallus; assembly: GCA_023634145.1. Classification (NCBI taxonomy): domain Eukaryota; kingdom Metazoa; phylum Chordata; class Actinopteri; order Salmoniformes; family Salmonidae; genus Thymallus; species Thymallus thymallus. The sequence continues at coordinate 3,513,273 of CM042385.1, read as the reverse complement.
TGAAAGACATGTGATAGCTATTAACCAGCTGTGTAAAACATACACAACAAACTAGAAAACTAAAGACATACCGTAGTAAAAAAATAAAAACACTTCATATTTTGTTTCCCATCTGTTCACTTACCATCTTATTACATCAAAAGTAATATTTTTAAGAGCTGCAAACCGATCTATTCATTCATTTAATTAATTAAAGCTTCTACTGAGGCCGGCTAACCCACTTGAAGTTTGTTTTGAGAGATGTTTTCATGGCAAGGCAGGTTACTAAGCAGTAGGTTACTGTTTCCTTCCTTCCACCAGAAATACACTCTACTTATCCTCCGTCATCAATGTTTGCGTTGGCGGTGACCTATAGAACACACAGCAGACTGACACAGTGGTCAGTCTGTTGTGAAGTCATCATTTTCTCAGCCCCTCCCCCTTGTCTAAGACCAGCCAGAGCCGACAGAAAAAAAATGGACATTTTCAAAGTGATTGGCTGTTCAAATGTGTCATGCCACTCCACCAGACCACAGAACATTCCACTGGCTTCCGTTTTGAGTTCTAAAAGTGGCCTCATTGAGTTGACAGTTTCAATGTTTTGTGTGAAAGCACTGCTTGTGAGGGATGCAGTTTAGCCTGAGAGCGAGAGAGAGAGCGTGAGAGAGAGAGAGAGAGAGAGAGAGAGAGAGAGAGAGAGAGCGTGAGAGAGAGAGAGAGAGAGAGAGAGAGAGAGCGTGAGAGAGAGAGAGAGAGAGAGAGAGAGAGAGAGAGAGAGAGAGAGAGAGCGTGAGAGAGAGAGAGAGAGAGAGAGAGAGAGAGAGAGAGAGAGAGAGCGTGAGAGAGAGAGAGAGAGAGAGAGAGAGAGAGAGAGAGAGAGAGAGAGAGAGAGAGAGAGAGAGAGAGAGAGAGAGAGGAGGGTAAAAAGAGGTTACACCCCCACCCTGCCAAAATGACCCGTTTCACAGTCACCCAAAGTGGAGGCCTGGACCACATCATCTAGTAGTAATCCTCTGCCTAAGTAGAATGCAACTCCATGCAGACTAACAGTTTAGAAATAACCAGGTCTATAGTAAGAAATATCAGGGTAATATCATGGGTATTACATTGTAATAACCTATAGAAACATGTTGACAGACATACATACATACATACAGACAGACAGACAGACAGACAGACAGACAGACAGACAGACAGACTGACAGACTGACAGATAGACAGGTAGCAGCACAGTTTTTACACCATTAACATAAAAATAAAGCTGACATTTGCTCCATATTATGGGTTTGTTATGTATATGTTTTTCTATTTATGAAATAGATCCACATATACTGTAGTAAACTGCAGTACATTTTTGTTTTTGTAAAGGGAGGAGGAGAAGACATTTTCATTCGTGCCTGGGGCCCCATAATGTTATTTTTCCAGTGATGACATCACCTCTACAACACCTTTGATTGGCTCCCTCCCCATTAGTTCAGAAGTTCCAGTCAGCCCATTCAGGGATTCTATTGTGGTTCTATCATCTCCATCATTCCACCAGTGTGTGCACGTATGTAGAATCGCCCTGTTACGGAAAATTACACATCTATGACTGGACACATCTGTTACAAATGTACTGATCTATTAAAAACTTTGACGTGATGGTATTTATTTTATCTTTATTTAACTAGGAAAGTCAGTTAAGAACAAATTCTTATTTACAATGACATCCTACACCAGACGACACTGATCCAATTGTGCGCCAAGCTGGGACTCCTTTTTCACGGCCGGATGTGATACAGTCTGGATTCAAAACAGGGACTGTAGTGAGGCCTCTTGCACTGAGATGCTGTGCCTTAGACCGCTTTGCCACTCAGTAATGGTGTGTCTACAGAATGTTTGGGACTTGGCTGGATCAACCTTGGACTTCAAACTAAATGACACCTTGAGTTGTATGGGCCCTGGTCAAAAGTAGTGCACTATCTAGGGAATAGGATGCTATTTGGGTAGGAGCCTTGATTCACTGGACAAATGGCTTTACAAATATATCAATATGTCATGGTTCTGATAGGGTTCTGACCGGATCATCACCCATCTTAAGTCGCTGATTAAAGCGATACGACAGGCCTGGAGGTCAAAATCAAATGGCTAAAATAAACTTGACACGTGTTTTTACAACGTGCCTAGATTGGCAGATGGGATTGATGAAGATGTTGGTCAACCCAATGGCTTAATTGTATGTATCATCCAGTTCACAAAGAAAATATCACAGATCTATGAGGTGACATAACATAGGTACGGCTCCCAAGTGGTTCAGTGGTCTAAGACACTGGATCTCAGTGCTAGAGGAGTCACTACAGACAACCTGGTTCAGTGGTCTAAGACACTGTATCTCAGTGTTAGAGGAGTCACTACAGACAACCTGGTTCAGTGGTCTAAGACACTGCATCTCAGTGTTAGAGGAGTCACTACAGACAACCTGGTTCAGTGGTCTAAGACACTGCATCTCAGTGCTAGAGGAGTCACTACAGACAACCTGGTTTGAATCCAGACTGTATCACAACCGGCTGTGATTGGGAGTACCATAGGGCGGAGCACAATTGGCCCAGCGTCGTCCGAGTTTGGCCGGTGTAGGCCGTCATTGTAAATAAGAGTTTGTTTTTAACTGACTTGCCAAGTTAAATAAAGGTTAAATAAAGGTTAAATAAATATAATAAACAGTATACTGTATGAATGGATGACATGGAGGTTGTTACTATACACAACACAAGTACTAACAAATGTCTTTTGGCATTTACCGGTATGTGTGAAAGTCTCTATTCCTGGCATGGACAAAGATTGTGTCTGGCCCAGAGGATAGCATGGTTAATTTAGAAAGGGAAACACATTCCTGACAGGTGACAGATGTCAAAACAGATAAAAATGACCTGATCCATGGTTAATGTATTACACATGCTGAATGGAGTCGTAAGGTGAACACATTCATGACAGACATTTTCCCCATTACAGGTGGGAACAGTCCCAACTCATAATCACCATGAACTCTATATCCTGTTCAACGGCCACACCCCTTTGGAACCTTCGCCCACCCGGCCACACCCATCCCCTCGCTGAAGCAGTGGGGGTTTTTCCATTCCCAAAAAAGTTTAGAAAGATTGCAACACAGCAGTTAAGGTTTAATTAGTTCCTTGAACCCAAACATAGTAGGGTTACCACAGTGCCCTGAACCCAAACATAGTAGGGTTACCACAGTGCCCTGAACCCAAACATAGTAGGGTTACTACAGTGCCCTGAACCCAAACATAGTAGGGTTACTACAGTGCCCTGAACCCAAACATAGTAGGGTTACTACAGTTCCCTGAACCCAAACATAGTAGGGTTACTACAGTGCCCTGAACCCAAACATAGTAGGGTTACTACAGTGCCCTGAACCCAAACATAGTTACCATAGTTCCCACTTGCAGAGCTATAAGTTCTCTGCTTCTGCTTGCCAGATGAGCTTAGAGATCCTTAGAGATCCCTTATGGTTTTAATAGTCTACCTCAAACCAACTGTTTGTGTCCAGGATAGCTTCCCATGTCTGCGTCCCAAATGGCACCATTTTTCCTTCATAGTGCACTACTTTTTTTATTTTTTATTTTTTTATTTCACCTTTATTTAACCAGGTAGGTCAGTTGAGAACAAGTTCTCATTTGCAACTGAGACCTGGCCAAGACAAAGCAAAGCAGTGCGACAAAAAACAACACAGAGTTACACAGTAAACAAACATAGTCAAAAACACAATAGAAAATCTATATACAGAGCGTGCAAAATGTAGTGCAAAATGCAATAAGGTTAGGAGGTAGGACAATAAATAGACCATAGTGGTGAAATAAATGACAGATTATCGTCATTAACACAGGAATGAAGGATGTGCAAATTATGATGTGCAAATAGATATACTGGAGTGCAAGATTAGCGTTTTGACCAGAACCCCATAGGGAACAGGGTGCCATTTAGGATGGAGGCCATGTCTCGGTTATTTTACCGCTCATTAAGAAAGACACAACACATAGTCTGGAATAAAAACATCTTAGTTTTGCACTGCTTTCCTGATTTTAATCCCCTAGACTTTGTTTTCAGATATATAACTTTCTAACCCTAACCAGATGAACATTTCATACCACATCGGATTACCAATAATAATAAAGGCTAATAATAACCTACAGTTGAATGGAGCTTTGGCTGCTGTGCTACACTAAGCAAATACATGTAATTTACCTGCACAACCATGTGTTAAGACAGCTCATCTGGCATTACATACACTCTCGTTACGTCAACTGCTATTCAACTGACTACAGTTCATTGGGTAATGGCTGAGATGAAGCGTTTCCACAGGAAAGGTCTATAGTATAGTTTGACATGATGTTTGCCAGTGTCTTAAAGGCAATATTGTAACTGATGGTGAATAGCAAAACAAATCCAGAACAGACAGAACTGTACCGTTCCTAAACTGATATTGAGAAGCATGTTTTTAAACTTCTGTTCCAAACATTTATAATTGTGTATAACTTTTGCCACACTAAACTGTAAACCCATTTTAACACAGTGTTTTGACCTTTGATCTATTCTCATTAAAAATAAACTCAATCAGGTCGTTTCATATGAACTGGTGTGTGTTACCGTTAACTCGCCTGACTCTCTAAAACATGACTGTTAACTTGGCAGTACCAAGTGGCATCCTATTCACTGTATAGTGCACTTCTTTTGACCAGAGGCCAATGGGTCCTAGTGCACTAAAAAGTGAAAAGGGTACCATTTGGGACACAAGTAATCATGAAGAAGGTGGAGACAGGACATTTGGAGTCTGTTAGCACCAGCTAGTTTTAGAGCTGAAATCATGGACAGTAACATCCAGTCAACTGGGAAAACAACATAGAAACTGGTAAACATCCTGCAAAATGTTCTCGAAATAAAGTTATCTTTGATCTTAATCTTTGTCCTCGGTACTAAACGTTGTTTTAGGGATTAACAGGCTGCTTCTATCAATCCTAGTCATACGTTCTGAGGTATCGATCATGCTTGTTGTCTGTGTTAACAACATCAATGGGGGAATGTCCCTAATAGCAGTCTGTAATACATTGCCGTTCTCTGTGAAATCACTTCCTGTCTACAAACTTTACTACTGATAAACTACTGAGGTAATATTGAAATGTAATGTTTGAAAACAGATCATAGTAACCTATAATAGGAAACCTTACACATAGATGATAGAATCTGACTCTATGTCCAAATAGTTACGAGTCATGACTTGCAAACAGAATATAACACACCACTGAGTATAATATCACTGTCAACAAGAGAGAGGGGGAAACAAATAGAAAGTGCAAGGGAATATGAGAACAGATGTTGTTATGAAATAGAGAACAATGACTCAGGAGGCCTAACCGAACATATGTGTACAGTATATGTGGGTTGAGGTTGGTTGATAGAACAGTACTCCCAAGACCAAACAATGACATCTTGCTGAACTCATCAAGCAGACAACAACAATGTTTGTTTGGAACTGTGACAGTGTGGCTAAAGTTGAGTGTCTGGAACAAACAGCCAGCCAGTTGTTCCAGCTAGCAGCCAGCCAGTCGTTCTAGCTAGCAGCCAGCCAGTCATTCTAGCTACCAGCTAATCAGAGCCAGCTAGCAGCCAGCCAGCCAGTCGTTCTAGCTAGCAGCCAGCCAGTCATTCCAGCTAAAAGCCAGCTAGTCGTTCTAAATAGCAGTTAGTCAGAGCCCTTGCAGGTCATACTAGGACTAGGTATGCGTCTCAAATTGTACCCTTTTCCCTACATAGTGTACTACTTTTGACCAGTAACCTGGTGAAAGTACTGCACTACATAGGGTATAGGGTACCATTTAGGACGCAGCGTAGGAGAGTCAGTAGGTGTTGTGGGGCTGAGAGTGCAGGTCTCAGAGTCGCTTGCTTGGCAGTACGGTCAGGATAGACTCTGGCGTTAGTTAGCAGCCGCTTGGCACAGAGTAGGTCATAAACCTGGAGAGAAAGCAAAAACAACACTTATCTTTGGTTGTACAGCCCTGTTCCAGCTGTTGGTTCAAAGTACGGTCACTGGCGCACGCCCAGAACAAAAGGAAAAACACTAAAGGAATGAGTCACAGCCACATCATAGGAACAGAACAAGGAAGGAGACGGAATGTCTTTGGAACCAATGGACTTGACTTGGACCTTAACTCACAACTTGTCACGATTCTGTTGCAGTATTGCTAACATGCATGTTTGAACAACAATAACAAAAATAGCTCAAAGTAAGAGAATGTCTTTGGAACCAATGGAGGTCTTAACTTGGACCATAACGTGTGTCTTCATTCTGTTACAGCAGAACACAGAATAACTAACATTGATCTGTAAACAAAGACGTAATGCCTTCTTTAGAGATGATTGCAACAAGAGCAATATTAATTAGTTTTCCACAGTAGCCTACCGTAGTCTATGCTCATCTGGAAGATCCCTGGGCTGATGCTATACTTAAAAAATGAGAACGTTTTCATGTCACCCACAAAAACATTACCTTTAATGAATGATTGTGATTACTACTGTGCATTGGTTAGTAGGTTGGAGTCCCTCTCCCTAAATGTCATTAGGGTGATATCGTCATTATTCAAGATGTTAATTGCTGTTGATTTCTGACAAAAAAAAGATTTCCCGGCATTCCTCATCCTTGTTATGTTTTTGTCATTACACCAAATCTGTGTCTTTTACGTCCGCTACTATAAAGTGGGTTATGAGGGGATGCATTTTCACACAAACCTTTACCTTTAAATGTCCTCTCTCTGTGTCTCTGCATCTCTCTGTTGAACTCACAAACCCTCTCTCTCCCTCGCTCCCTCTCTCACGCAGCCCTAATCCTACAGTGTGGTGGTAAAACCTCCTCTACTTATTATTTTCTCAATATTATTTTCCATTATTTTTACACCCTACAATACAGCTAATTTCAGATCCATCTGAATGAAATGTCAACTAAAGTCTGGCAGCAGCTCCTTCAGTGTTTATCAAACACTGCAGAATATCTATGTCGTGTTCCTATGTCGTGTTCCTATGTCATGTTCCACACCACACGTTTGTGGAGAGCAAGGTTCCTTTTTTTCATACCTTGTTCTTAAACTAAATTATTAATTACACACATATATCTCCACACCTTTTTAGGCCTGTGGGCCATGCAGGAATCTCAGTCAGTAGGTGACTGTTCCATAAAGGCGGGGGTATAATTGGGATGTACCTTTAGGGAAATTTAAACAACAGCATAATTACATTTGTCTTTCCACAAGCTTTAGTAGCCTTATTATTAACTGGAATGGATAAAAACAGCTTTAGTGTTCTTGGTGTGATGCCATGATTTCAGAGAGGCAGGGCACACTAGGCCTACTCATTGAAATTATAATAAGTGTCACGACTTGCCCTGTTGGGTGAGGGTCATAACCTCCCGTTTCTCTCACTCCCCCCCACCGGTATGGTAACGTTGAAAGGTTGGAGAATGGAACAATTTTCCTGTAATCCAACCAGTTAAAGGTGTCCGTTGGTACTTAAAGAATATGATGTCAGATCAGTTGTTGTTTTGGGATATTATTACTAGTGATAGGACAACATAAATTGTATCTTTGAAAGTCTACACATTCTAGTTATCAGATTTACATGTAAATGTTGTCCAATTTATATGATTAAATATGAAACTTTTTGTGAGAAGATTAAATATGATTTTAGTCTTCTAAAGGAGATAATTGTTTTCATAGTAAACTTCTGCCCAGTCAGTGGCCACGCCAAAGGGAACACAGGCATTGGGGAGAAGGATGAAACATGTCCCTTCTCTTCCCCAGTATAAAAGCCCCTGTAACACAATTGATACCAGACCACGCAAAGCACGGTGTAAACTGACGTTGCAAATGGTTGAACTACAACTACCTAACGAAATTTACATCAGACCAGATGACGTGGAGGTGCCGATCCCCACGTTGAAATGGTGAATTTCTACTAGACCAGCCAGAATACAGCGCGAGCTGAGTATGGCAAAATGGTACGAACTCTGAACTATCGATTTCTACATAAAATAAGTGATTAAATCCTAGTCGTCGCGGTTATCAGTTTGCAGCTGATCCACTCTAATCAACACGACGACCAGAAAGACTCTACAAAGGACAATGGCGATCTCTGCTGGGCAAACCAGAGTCTTACATCATCGACCCATCTATCGAAGCCCAGCTCAATCCGAATGGGCGGTTATTAGAGTGCACACGATTTTGTATTTACGTGAGCATAGCTTCTCCTCCTTTGTGTAACCAGCCGTCATATCGGGTTAGTCCACTAGGGACTTTTCATGGCATGATTAGTAATCCATGTATAATCTATCCTGTGTATGTCTGTATCCTGTGTGATTATTTAGGTAGTTAGTAAATAAATAATTAAGCCAATTTGTGTATCACTGATTCAACATGGAGACTAGGGTTTGTGCAGATAGATAAGTATTTCACGACAATCAGAATGAGACTGATAAGGTAAAAATGTATTATTGACTGCTAAAAGATTTATAAACCAATTCTTCCGTGGTGCCCCAGGTTATTAATGAGTTAATTGTTGCATGATCAATTAAACATTAGGTAATCGATTTGATAAAATAGCATGTCATCACATTAATCATAGTAAAGACATGACACAAGTAATAAAACATCTTTATTTGTGCCTTCTAACTCACTGTTACTGTATATGACTTACAGGCATTTCATAAAGTCGAGACATCAAAAACGTAGGTACTGTATTATACAACCTACTGTTGTTTAATACAGCAACTACCTGTCAACAGAGAAGATATGAGTGTGTACTTGACCTACTGCTGAATAGATGGAGTCACGTAGGTCAGGTATCTTTCTCTCTGGTCTATGGGATATTCTGCAAGGTTGTAGGCCTGCGAGCCCACAGGCTGTAATTCCACTGGGCTGCTGCCAATGGAGGGAGGCTGTGTAGATTTTGGTCCAGCAGAAAGGGAAGGAATACCTGCATTCCCCCAGGGGGCTGAAGAGAGGGGTTAGAGCACCACTAGTGGTAGACTAGGAGTACTACATTACCTTTTCCCAAAACCCCATTCATACAGTATGTGCTTTGAACCAGTAGCATACCACCTTGCATCCCACTGCTGGCTTTACTCTGAAGCTAAGCAGGGTTGGTACTGGTCGCTCCCTGGATGGGAGACCAGATGCTGCTGGAAGGGGTGTTGGAGGGCCAGTCGGAGGCACTCTTTCCTCAGGTCAAAATAAATATCTCAGGGCAGTGATTGGGGACATTGCCCTGAGTAGGGTGCTGTCTTTCAGATGGGATGTTAAATGGGTGTCCTGACTTTCTGTGATCACTAAAGACCCCATGGCACTTACCGTAAGAGTGCTGGTGTTAACCCTGGTGTCCTGGCTACATTTCCAAATCTGGCCCTCATACCATCATGGCCACCTAGCTTCCAGTTGGCTCATTCCTCCCTCCTCCTCTCCCATGTAACTATTCCCCAGGTTGTGGCTGTAAATGAGAAGGTGTTCTCAGTCAACTTACCTGGTAAAATAAATACAAATTATACTGTAATCAGTCCAGTATAAAGTGCTGTGTCAACACAGCATGTTTTCTTACTAACCCACTGATAAGCTATGATTAGATTGCATGTTCATGGAAGTTATTTCAAAGTCTATTTTTACTATTACAGTAACTGCCCTTAGACTTAGCAGATAAACAGCAATCTTTAGGTATTTCATACAACCAAGTGTTCATACAAAATCAATTCAACAGCCTGCCTTTACATGTGACTTGATTATGTAACATAAATCAATCAGGCCACAAAGCAATGTACAAAAAAAACATGCACGCAAAATAAAGTTAAAGATAAAAATAATATGCTGTGTTCTTTCTAACAGGAAACCCTATTTGACACCCAGCCCTTCCACTTCCTGTTAAAGGATTAGGGCTTTCATAGTCCTACATGGGTGTGTCCCAAATGGCACCCCATTCCCTATATAGTGCACTACTTTTGACCTGGACTCTGGTCAAAAGTAGAACACTATATAGGGAATAGCGATTTGCTGGGTAAACCCGGTATCAGCCCACCCTCGGACACAATGAGCTACAAGTATGAGTAAGGACTGAATGGAGCTCCCATTCAATACAGTCAGTAACTCCCAAGTAACATACAATCCATAATGAATGAATGAATCCAATAGGTAAATAACCACATATTGAAACAAATCAGTTTTATTTAAACCAACTCATTTAGTAATGTTACATTTGAAGATACACAGGAAAGCAAAATGCAACATAAAAGATTGGAAGTTTCAGCAATCAAGATTTCAAGATATGTAACTTTCAAAATATAATCATCCCCGTATGATGCATTTTGCTTCATATAATGAAAAATGTATCATCATATAATGAAAAATGTATCATACGGGGATGATTTCTATATTTTGAAAGTTCAATATTTTGAAAACATCCCGCTGTGAGACTTTCGGTAGGTCGGTAGGGAGGCAGGGACACATAGGAGACATTGAGAGAGAGACAGAAGAGGAGAGAGACATTAGAGGAGAGAGAGACATTAGAGGAGAGAGACATTAGATGAGAGAGAGACATTAGAGGAGAGAGACATTAGAGGAGAGAGACATTAGAGGAGAGAGACATTAGAGGAGAGAGACATTAGAGGAGAGAGACATTAGAGGAGAGAGACATTAGAGGAGAGAGACATTAGAGGAGAGAGACATTAGAGGAGAGAGACATTAGAGGAGAGAGACATTAGAGGAGAGAGACATTAGAGGAGAGAGAGACATTAGAGGAGAGAGAGACATTAGAGGAGAGAGACATTAGAGGAGAGAGACATTAGAGGAGAGAGACATTAGAGGAGAGAGACATTAGAGGAGAGAGACATTAGAGGAGAGAGACATTAGAGGAGAGAGACATTAGAGGAGAGAGAGACATTAGAGGAGAGAGAGACATTAGAGGAGAGAGAGACATTAGAGGAGAGAGACATTAGAGGAGAGAGACATTAGAGGAGAGAGAGACAGAACAGGGTAGTTAGGACAGAACAGAACAGGACAGGACAGGACAGGGCAGGACAGGACAGGACAGAACAGAACAGGACAGGGCAGGACAGGACAGGACAGAACAGGACAGGGCAGGACAGGACAGGACAGGACAGGGCTGGGTAGGACAGATCAGAGCAGAGCAGGGTAGGGTAGGTAGGACAGAACAGAACAGACAGCCTAAATGTTGTGTAAAAAGAAGAAGCAGGGTAGGTCATCTAAGGAGACATGATTAAGATTACACAGACACAGACAAACACACAGATACAGACACAGACACAGACAAACACACAGATACAGACACAGACACAGACAAACACACAGATACAGACACAGACACAGACAAACACACAGATACAGACACAGACACAGACACAGACAAACACACAGATACAGACACAGACACAGACAAACACACAGATACAGACACAGACACAGACGAACACACAGATACAGATACAGACACAGACAAACACACAGATACAGACACAGACACAGACAAACACACAGATACAGACACAGACACAGACAAACACACAGATACAGACACAGACACAGACAAACACACAGATACAGATACAGACACAGACAAACACATAGATACAGACACAGACACAGACAAACACACAGATACAGATACAGACACAGACAAACACACAGATACAGATACAGACACAGACAAACACACAGATACAGATACAGACACAGACAAACACACAGATACAGACACAGACAAACACACAGATACAGATACAGACACAGACAAACACACAGATACAGATACAGACACAGACAAACACACAGATACAGACACAGACACAGACAAACACACAGATACAGACACAGACACAGACAAACACACAGATACAGACACAGACACAGACACAGACAAACACACAGATACAGACACAGACACAGACAAACACACAGATACAGACACAGACACAGACAAACACACAGATACAGACACAGACACAGACAAACACACAGATACAGATACAGACACAGACAAACACACAGATACAGACACAGACACAGACAAACACACAGATACAGACACAGACAAACACACAGATACAGACACAGACACAGACAAACACACAGATACAGACACAGACACAGACAAACACACAGATACAGACACAGACACAGACAAACACACAGATACAGATACAGACACAGACAAACACATAGATACAGACACAGACACAGACAAACACACAGATACAGATACAGACACAGACAAACACACAGATACAGATACAGACACAGACAAACACACAGATACAGATACAGACACAGACAAACACACAGATACAGACACAGACACAGACAAACACACAGATACAGATACAGACACAGACAAACACACAGATACAGATACAGACACAGACAAACACACAGATACAGACACAGACACAGACAAACACACAGATACAGATACAGACACAGACAAACACACAGACACAGACACAGACACAGACAAACACACAGATACAGACACAGATACAGACACAGACAAACACACAGATACAGACACAGACACAGACACAGACAAACACACAGATACAGATACAGACACAGACACAGACAAACACACAGATACAGACACAGACACAGACACAGACAAACACACAGATACAGACACAGACACAGACACAGACAAACACACAGATACAGACACAGACACAGACAAACACACAGACACAGACACAGACACAGACAAACACACAGATACAGACACAGACAAACACACAGACACAGACACAGACACAGACAAACACACAGATACAGACACAGACAAACACACAGATACAGATACAGACTTAGAGAAACACAGACACACACACAAAGAAGCAGCCATTAAAGATGACCCATTTATTTGTTTCGGCTGCCCTCTAGGACAGACATGCTTTCATTCAGGCCTGCACATGAATTCCTTCAACTCATTAGAACATCAATAGTGTTATTATGTCTATGTACTGTGGGCGTTCTAAACTACTTCTATATGCTCCATTATGGGGGTGTGTGTCTGTCTGTATGTGTGTCTGTGTGTGTGTGTGTTTTTCTTTTAATATCTCAGGTGTTTGTACTGTATGAAGGTGTGTGTGTGTGTGTTTTTGCAGGTGTGTGTATCATGGTAATCAAAAGCCAACATCATAAAAAGACAATGTTTCGAAACTGCCCAAGGGATAACCTGGCTGGTTTGTAGCCCTGAACAGTGTTGTTTTTGTGTGTCACTGTAATGCTGTGTTGCCACATAGTACAGAACAACTAACCCAGACAGACATAGTACAGAACAACTAACCCAGACAGACATAGTACAGAACAACTAACCTAGACAGACATAGTACAGAACAACTAACCCAGACAGACATAGTACAGAACAACTAACCCAGACAGACATAGTACAGAACAACTGACCCAGACAGACATAGTACAGAACAACTAACCCAGACAGACATAGTACAGAACAACTAACCCAGACAGGTGAACACACTCACACACACACACACACACACACACACACACACACACACACACACACACACACACACACACACACACACACACACACACACACACACACACACACACACACACACACACACACACACACACACACACACACACACACACACACTGAGTGAACAAAACATGAAGAACTCTTTCCAGTTGACCAGTTGAATCCAGGTGAAGTTATAATCCCTTGTTAATTATACAATCTACTTCAATCAGTGTAGATTATTATTTATTTATTTAACCTTTATTTAACTAGGCAGGTCAGTTAAGAACAAATTCTTATTTACAATGACAGCCTGGAAACAGTGGGTTAACGGCCTTGTTCAGGGGCAGAACTATTTTTACCTTGTCAGCTTGGGGATTCAACGCTCTAACCACTGAGCTACCTGCTGTCCCAAGGGAAGGACACAGGTTACATAATGATTTTTAAGCCTTGAGACAATTGAGACATGGATTGTGTATGTGTGTGCAATTCAGAGGGTGAATGGGCAAGACAAAATATTTAAGTGTCTTTGAACGGGGTTGGTAGCAGGTGCCAGGCGCACCTCTTTGTGTGTCAAGAACTGTAACTTTGCTGGGTTTTTCACACTCAACAGTTTCCTGTGTGTATCAAGAATGGTCCACCACCCAAAGTGCATCCAGACAACCTTACACAACTGTGGGAAGCATTGGAGTCAGCATGAGCCAGCATCCCTGTGGAATGCTTCCAACACCTTGTAGAGTCCACGACCCAACAAACTGAGTCTGTTCTGAGGGCAAAAGGGGGTGTTCTTACTGTTTTGTACATTCTTTTTATGTCCGGATTGGAGAGCAGATTGGCATGGCAGATTGTCCTAATAACAAGATACGTTTTGCCATGCCAAATATATGAGAGAGGTTTTGGGGTGGAATTACAGTATAATACAAAATGTCAACCACTTAAGGTAGCCTACAGACTGGAACTTAATAACGTCAACCACTTAAGGTAGCCTACAGACTGGAACTTAATAATGTCTACCATTAAGGTAGCCTACAGACAGGAACTTAATAATGTCTACCATTAAGGTAGCCTACAGACAGGAACTTAATAATGTCTACCATTAAGGTAGCCTACAGACTGGAACTTAACAATGTCTACCATTAAGGTAGCCTACAGACTGGAACTTAATAATGTCTACCATTAAGGTAGCCTACAGACAGGAACTTAATAATGTCTACCATTAAGGTAGCCTACAGACTGGAACTTAATAATGTCTACCATTAAGGTAGCCTACAGACTGGAACTTAATAATGTCTACCATTAAGGTAGCCTACAGACTGGAACTTAATAATGTCAACCATTAAGGTAGCCTACAGACTGGAACTTAATAATGTCAACCATTAAGGTAGCCTACAGACTGGAACTTAATAATGTCAACCATTAAGGTAGCCTACAGAATGGAACTTAATAATGTTGACCATTTATGGTAGCCTTCAGACTGGAACTTAAGTATGCCAGAGGGGGGTGGGGCAATCCTACAGATGGTTACACAGTATGCCAGAGGGGGGTGGGGCAATCCTACAGATGGTTACACAGTATGCCAGAGGGGGGTGGGGCAATCCTACAGATGGTTACACAGTATGCCAGAGGGGGGGTGGGGCAATCCTACAGATGGTTACACAGTATGCCAGAGGGGGGTGGGGCAATCCTACAGATGGTTACACAGTATGCCAGAGGGGGGTGGGGCAATCCTACAGATGGTTACACAGTATGCCAGAGGGGGGTGTGAAGGAAATTTCTCTCTAGTTCAGCGTTGATTGGAACAAGGTGTCTGGGTACACAACATTCCTACACAATGCAGTATAAGAATTAAACAATTTCAATTGAATGATAAACCTCAGCAAAATGTGCCTATATAATAAATTGCAGTCTTAGGACCTGCGTAAAATGTGCTTAACCTTTAGGCCTACCTGGCAGATACATAGTCAACTTTACCTATAGTCCCAGACAGGTATATAGTAATAGTCCCAGACAGGTACAGTACTAAGTGAACTTTACCTATAGTCCCAGACAGGTACATAGTAAATAGCAGGCTCTGATAGGTACATAGTAATAGCAGGCTCTGATAGGTACATAGTAATAGCAGGCTCTGATAGGTACATAGTAAATAGCAGGCTCTGATAGGTACATAGTAAATAGCAGGCTCTGATAGGTACATAGTAAATAGCAGGCTCTGATAGGTACAGTTGGGAGAACAAGTATTTGATACACTGCCGGTTTTGCAGGTTTTCCTACTTACAAAGCATGTAGAGGTCTGTAATTTTCATCATAGGTACACTTCAACTGTGAGAGACGGAATCTAAAACAAAAGTCCAGAAAATCACATTGTATGATTTTCAAATAATTAATTTGCATTTTATTGCATGACATAAGTATTTGATCACCTACCAACCAGTAAGAATTCCGGCTCTCACAGACCTGTTAGTTTTTCTTTAAGAAGCCCTCCTGTTCTCCACTCATTACCTGTATTAACTGCACCTGTTTGAACTCGTTACCTGTATAAAAGACACCTGTCCACACACTCAATCAAACAGACTCCAACCTCTCCACAATGGCCAAGACCAGAGAGCTGTGTAAGGACATCAGGGATAAAATTGTAGACCTGCACAAGGCTGGGATGGGCTACAGGACAAGCAGCTTGGTGAGAAGGCAACAACTGTTGCCGCAATTATTAGAAAATTGAAGAAGTTCAAGATGACGGTCACTCTCCCTCGGTCTGGGGCACCATGCAAGATCTCACCTCGTGGGGCATCAATGATCATGAGGAAGGTGAGGAATCAGCCCAGAACTACACGGCAGGACCTGGTCAATGACCTGAAGACAGCTGGGACCACAGTCTCAAAGAAAACCATTAGTAACACACTACGCCGTCATGGATTAAATTCCTGCAGCGCACGCAAGGTCCCCCTGCTCAAGCCAGCGTATGTCCAGGCTCGTCTGAAGTTTGCCAATGACCATCTGGATGATCCAGAGGAGGAATGGGAGAAGGTCATGTGGTCTGATGAGACAAAAATAGAGCTTTTTGGTCTAAACTCCACTCGCCGTGTTTGGAGGAAGAAGAAGGATGAGTACAACCCCAAGAACACCATCCCAACCGTGAAGCATGGAGGTGGAAACATCCTTCTTTGGGGATGCTTTTCTGCAAAGTGGACAGGACGACTGCACCGTATTGAGGGGAGGATGGATGGGGCCATGTATCGCGAGATCTTGGCCAACAACCTCCTTCCCTCAGTAAGAGCATTGAAGATGGGTCGTGGCTGTGTCTTCCAGCATGACAACTACCCAAAACACACAGCCAGGGCAACTAAGGAGGGGCTCCGTAAGAAGCATCTCAAGGTCCTGGAGTGGCCTTATTGAAAGTCCGTATTGCCCAGCGACAGCCCCGAAACCTGAAGGATCTTGGAGAAGGTCTGTATGGAGGAGTGGGCCAAAATCCCTGCTGCAGTGTGTGCAAACCTGGTCAAGAACTACAGGAAATGTATGATCTCTGTAATAGCAAACAAAGGTTTCTGTACCAAATATTAAGTTCTGCTTTTCTGATGTATCAAATACTTATGTCATGCAATAAAATGCAAATTAATTACTTAAAAATCATACAATGTGACTTTCTGGATTTTTGTTTTAGAAGAGTACCTATGATAAACATTACAGACCTCTACATGCTTTGTAAGTGGGAAAACCTGCAAAATCGGCAGTGTATCAAATACTTGTTCTCCCCACTGTACATAGTAAATAGCAGGCTCTGATAGGTACATAGTAAATAGCAGGCTCTGATAGGTACATAGTAAATAGCAGGCTCTGATAGGTGCATAGTAAATAGCAGGCTCTGATAGGTACATAGTAAATAGCAGGCTCTGATAGGTACATAGTAAATAGCAGGCTCTGATAGGTACATAGTAAATAGCAGGCTCTGATAGGTACATAGTAAATAGCAGGCTCTGATAGGTACATAGTAAATAGCAGGCTCAGCATTAACCTCTTTTATGTTAAGTTCTGCAACTTTTTATAGTACGCCAAACTAGTAGAACTACAGGTGTGATGTTTTGATCTGCCTCCCAGTTGTCTTACTGCCTAATATAAATGATAGTTTACCCTCAGTATCTGTTTCCACACTAGTTGGTCTCTCTGGTACCAAAACAGTGATTAAACAAACGTAACATCATTCCTAGTATGGAGTTCAATATTTTCAGCATTTAATTATTATTATTATTTTTTTTTTCAAGGTCTCTCGTATGTTTTTATTGTGTGTTCTTTACATTATTTTTTATTCATTTATTTTCAGCTGAGTTGTATAATGAATGTCCATGCAATGCCTGATGGGTCAGAATGTCCAGGCAATGCCTGATGGGTCATAATGTCCAGGCAATGCTTAATGGGTCAGAATGTCCAGGCAATGCCTGATGGGTCAGAATGTCCAGGCAATGCGTGATGGGTCAGAATGTCCAGGCAATGCCTAATGGGTCAGAATGTCCATGCAATGTGTGATGGGTCAGAATGTCCAGGCAATGCCTAATGGGTCAAAATGTCCAGGCAATGACTAATGGGTCAAAATGTCCATGCTGGTAAGGGTGAAAACCAAGTTTGATCCCTGGTGTTCTGGGTTTAGCTATGGCTGGCTAAGCCCTCCTGCGTCCCAAATGGCATCCTATTCCCTACATTGTGCACTACTTTTGGTGGGCCCCAGTCAAATGTAATGCACTATATAAGGAATATGGAGTAATTTGGGATGTAACTCCTGCATCTATAGTTAGACTGAAGAAGAGGTTAAAGACTGTTTTTAAATCCAAGGTCAAAGAACTTTCTGTCCCATTCCATTCAGATGTAAATACTGAGAGACTTTTCCCCTCCCCTTTCCCTCCCTCCAACCCTCCTCCCTCCAATCCCCCCACTCCCCGACACTGTGAACTGAGTTTAATAATAACTCTCCCCCCCCCCCCCCCCCCTTCAGAACTGGGTTCAAATTGTAACCAAAATAATTTAAAATACTTTAGATGTTCTTGATTGAGCTTACCAGGGGGAAACTGAACCAATAGAGTCATTGCTAAAGAGTAAAACCTGCCCATATGGCATCCCCATCCATAAGGATAAAGCAAACCCTTAACGTATTTTAAAGATGTCTAATAGTGCTTGAACCCAGGTGTCTCTAAACAGAACACACAGATGCACTGACTCTTGGCATAGTGCTTATTTAATCACACAGCAATTTGTTTTATTTAACCTTTATTTAACTAGGCAAGTCAGTTAAGAACTAATTCTTATTTACAATGGTGGCCTACATTGTTCTACAGGGTCAGCCATAGTTGTACAGCACCCGTGGAGCAAATTAGGGTTAAGTGCCTTGCTCAAGGGCACATTGACAGATTTGCCACCTTGTCGGCTCGGGTATTCAAACCAGCAACCTTTCGGTTACTGGCCCAAAGCTCTAACCGCTAGGCTACCTGCTGCCCCAAAATAGTACATCATCCATTTTGACTAGACTAACTTTCTGTTCATTATTTCCATTAGACCATATGAGATTGGGGACAAATCAACTTGTACTCCCAATGTAAGGAGTACAACAGAAATCCATGACAAAAACCACAGCTGTAAACATTTCTTATCAAGCATGTCAAGCATTGAGTAAATCCAAATCACACAACAAGATAAACACACAACAGAAAGTCCCCAGTCACTATCAAACGCTTCAGGGCCGCTTCAGGGCTGCTTCAAAGTCACATAACGCGCTGAACAGGAGAGTTCGACACTGTGAACTGAGTTTAATAATAACTCTTCTGCTTTATACCTCCACAGAATGCATTTAGTCACATGACATGAGAGGTTTCTCAAGTCGTTTATCCCATACCCACCCAATGGTCGGTGTCCTAAATGGCACCCTATTCACTGTATTGTGCACTACATTTGCCTGGTAAAAGATATTGCACTATACAGGGAATAGGGTGCCATTAGGGACGCACACAATAACATGACTGAGCTGAGCGCTTGAAGACGTCGTTGAGGTAAACTTTTCACAACCACAACTTCTTCTATCGTTGAGAGCAATCAAGAACACTGACGAAACCCAACCCCAACCTCGAAGCAATGCCATTTCCTGAGTTTCTAAACACAGAAATGAAACATCTTGTTGTTTCGAGGCGTCTCTGTTTTTCTGTCAGAATAATGCAACTCCGATGATGTCACAACTCATATAACATGAAGTAATCCTTAGTAGGACTGGTGTTAATTAATTACTGTAGGTGTTTTGTAATGTGCATAGAATATGCATTTAATCAACAGTAAGTCAATGTTTGATAAGTGCATGATACAGTGTCCGATACAGTGACCCCTTGTTGAGATAATGAATGGGAAAAGTCCTTCAGAACAAATGAATTGTATAGCTAGACATAAAGCCTAATCTGTACAGTGCGACCGGTTTCACCCGTAAACAAAGCAGAAACCCTTAATTCCCTCATGTGGCGTGATCAGAGACTATCCGGCACAACCCTCTGACTATGAAACCATGAAACTCCCTCCCTGACAGTTAATGAAAAAATAAAATAAATAAAGTGCCATTTCAAATCAGATTGCATTAGTTACATACACATGTTTAGCAGATGTTATTACACACAAATCAGAGCGGTATAGACTAAGATACAGTAGAATAGTATAGAATACAGTATATACATATGAGATGAGTAATGCCAGATATGTAAACATTATTAAAGTGACTAGTGTTCCATTATTAAAGTGGCCAGTGATTTCAAGTCTATGTATATATGGCAGCAGCCTCTAATGTACTAGTGATGGCTATTTAACAGTCTGATGGCCTTGAGATAGAAGCTGTTCTACTGTTTTTCGGTCACAGCTTTGATGCACCTGTACTGACCTCGCCTTCTGGATGACAGCGGGGCGAACAGGCAGTGGCTCGGGTGGTTGATGTCCTTGATGATCTTTTTGACCTTCCTGTGACACCGGGTGCTGTAGGTGTCTGAGACATAGCCATTGTTTAACATAGCATTCATCAAGTCTAGTTGGTGTGGTTTCCTAGAATCAAGCTGGCATCACCAGAGATAACACCGGCTCTCTCTGCCAAGGAGAAGAGACTCTTTCGGGGAACGATGGTGTAAGACAAACAAATTAGACAATTTTGGTGATTACCATCAGAAGCGCGTGCAGTTTTGTAAGGGTTGTAAACTCACATCTGCCCTGCCTGCATGGTGATTATTTGTGTGTGATTTACAAAGCTTCTGCTGGCTTGTAAGTTGTTGTGGAGAACATAGAGACAGACTGCCAACTGCTACTTGAGCCTTGCATTACCAGTCTATCCAGAAACTGAGACTGTGTCCCAAATGGCACCCCATTCCCTACATAGTGCACTTCTTTTCACAAGAGCCCTATGGGTCCTGGTCAAAGTAGTGCACTATATAGGGTGCCATTTGGGAAGCACCCTGAGACTCCCGCACAACACAACACAAGCCCCATATACTGAACTCCCTGTTCCCTGTTCCTGCCATAGATGACAACAGAACATAGGGGTCAGTTTGAACCAAAGTAAGTGAACTGGGATGAAGAACAGCCTCAATTCATCAGGACATGGACTCTACAAGGTGTTGAAAAGCACATCCCACAGGTGTGTTAAGTTGGCTGGATGGTGGACCATTCTTGATATACATGGGAAACCCAGCAGCGTTGCAGTTCTTGACACAAGCCTGGCACCTACAACCATACCCCGTTCAAAGGCACCTCTGAATGGTACACATACACAATCTATGTCTCAATTGTCTCAAGGCTTAAGAATCCTTATAAGCCCTGTCTAAATATGTTCTTAAAAAACAGATAAAAAATAATTTTGCTGCTATTAGCCCATACAAACACATTGAATAACAGATTCACTACATGGAACAACAGATAGTCCTTACTGCTATTATCCCATACAAACACATTGAATAACAGATTCACTACATGGAACAACAGATAGTCCTTACTGCTATTAGACCATACAAACACATTGAATAACAGATTCACTACATGAACAACAGATAGTCCTTACTGCTATTAGACCATACAAACACATTGAATAACAGATTCACTACATAGAACAACAGATAGTCCTTACTGCTATTAGTCCATACAAACACATTGAATAACAGATTCACTACATGGAACAACAGATAGTCCTTACTGCTATTAGACCATACAAACACATTGTATAACAGATTCATACATGGAACAACAGATAGTCCTTACTGCTATTAGCCCATGGAAACACATTGAATAACAGATTCACTACATGAACAACAGATAGTCCCCCCATATATATCTGAGAGATAGAAGAAAGACCAGGAAAAATACCTGTACTGTATTTAACGCCTTATTTTTGGCACTAAACATTCTCCTTATATACTGCAGGTATTCTGAACGTTTTCAGACCTCTTGACTTTTTGTTATGTTACAATCTTATTCTAAAATTGATGAAATTACATGTTTTGTTGACAAAAAAAAATATGAAGAAAGAAAGAAATACCTTATTGAGCTCAGGTGCATCCTGTTTCCGTTGATCATCCTTGAGACGTTTCTACAACTTGATTTGTCCACCTGAGGTAAATTAAATTGATTGGACATGATTTGGAAAGGCACACACCTGTCTATATAAAATTACCCACAGTTGACAGTGCATGTCAGAGAAAAAAACCAAGCCATGAGGTTGAAGGAATTGTCCGTAGAGCTCCGAGACAGGATTGAGTCGAGGCACAGATCTGGGGAAGGGTACCAAAATATTTATGCAGCATTGAAAGAATATGACCCTTTTTGAAATATTATTTTTGATAAGCGAACCACTTAGATATGGTCATTTTCACGTTTTCATTAATTCTTAGTATATTTAGGAATTACGTACAAAGACATTTGTGAAAATTCTATAGCAATGAATGGGAAAGCGGCCGTGCGTTTGGACAACTAATAGACACTGCAAGAAATGTAACCGAATAAAAACATCTGTCTTGTCCAGGACCAGAGTCTACACAGACCCGTGCGCTATAACCAGTCACAGCTACAGGAGACCTTTATACAAAAAAGCCATTTGCCACACGGGCCTGCCATCATTCACTTTGAACTGGACTGTGTGTTTACAGGCAGTTGCAACAGTGCAACTTTAGATCATTTAGAACACATTTGCCAAAAGCCACAAATACACCTGAATGGAATTCTGCAAATATCTAAACAATACGGGAGTCCTCTTACATTTGGGAACTTTACAGACCTTTTGATCAAACCACCATAAGGTAGTCTAAATCCTGCAAAAATGTACTCATTGATAACCTGGGGCACCACGGAAGTGTGTTTATAGAGCTGCTGTCTTCCGAATAAATACTCTTAAAGATCAAATATCAGTCAATGATTAATCGTCACCTTATTTCAGTCTCATCCTGATGATCGTAAGATCTAATCTGCACGAATCCTAGCAAACATATTGTATCAGCGATACACAAATTGTCTTCATTATTTATTTACTAAATACCTAAGTAATCCCACAGAATTATTTACAGTTCAAGTCGGAAGTTTACATACACCTTAGCCAAATACATTTAAACTCAGTTTTTCACAATTCCTGACATTTAATCCTAGTAAAAATTCCCTGTCTTAGGTCAGTTAGGAGCACCACTTTATTTTAAGAATGTGAAATGTCAGAATAATAGTAGAGATAATTATTTATTTCAGCTTTTATTTCTTTCATCACATTCCCAGTGGGTCAGAAGTTTACATACACTCAATTAGTATTTGGTAGCATTGCCTTTAAATTGTTTAACTTGGGTCAAACGTTTCGGGTAGCATTCCTCCTGACAGAACTGGTGTAACTGAGTCAGGTTTGTAGGCCTCCTTGCTCGCACACGCTTTTTCAGTTCTGCCCACACATTTTCTATAGGATTGAAGTCAGGGCTTTGTGATGGCCAGTCCAATACCTTGACTTTGTTGTCCTTGAGCCATATTGCCACAACTTTGGAAGTATGCTTGGGGTCATTGACCCATTTGCGACCAGACTTCCTGACTGATGTCTTGAGATGTTGCTTCAATATATCCACATAATTTTCCTTCCTCATGATGCCATCTATTTTGTGAAGTGCACCAGTCCCTCCTGCAGCAAAGCACCCACACAACATGATGCTGCCACCCCCGTGCTTCACGGTTGGGATGGTGTTCTTCGGCTTGCAAGCCTCCCCCTTTTTCCTCCAAACATAACGATGGTCATTATGGCCAAACTGTTCTATTTTTGATGGGAAGTACTAGTTGTACATTTTGATTAGGAAATGCTTAGCCATCTTTGTGCTCTCCTTGTCAAACTGAACAGAACAGGCTATAGGCTAGTCTGCGTGCTGGACTTGGCCTAATCAACAAAATATGAACTGAACTGCCACCTGCCACCATAGGCCTACACAGCACAGCCATTGGTTACGCAGCAAACAAACAAAGGTTTTAGAGAGCAGAGTAGGATGGGGCTCAGGGTTGAATATCCATTTCAGTGTCTAATGCAGCCTAGCTTTATTTACACCATCCCAGCAACTCTCTTAAAAATATTTTTATTGATACATTTTATTTTATTTAACCTTAATTTAACTAGTCAAGTCAGTTAAGAATAAATTCTTACAATGACAGCCTACCAAAAGGCAAAATACAAATATAGGACCAAACACACATCACGACAAGAGAGACAAAACAACACTACATAAAGAGAGACCTAAGACAACAATAAAGCAAGGCAGCAACATAACATGACAACAACATGGTAGCAACACAACATGGTAGCAGCACAAAACATGGTACAAAACATTATTGGGCACAGACAACAGCACAAAGGGCAAGAAGGTAGAGATGACAAAACATCACGCAAAGCAGCCACAACTGTCAGTAAGAGTGTCCATGATTGAGTCTTTGAATGAAGAGATTAAGATAAAACTGAACAGTTTGAGTGTTTGTTGCAGCTCGTTCCAGTCGCTAACTTCAGCAAACTGAAAAGACGAACGACCCAGGGATGTGTGTGCTTTGGGGACCTTTAACAGAATGTGACTGGTAGAAGGGGTGTTGTATGTGGAGGATGAGGGCTGCAGTAGATATCTCAGATAGGGGGGAGTAAGGTCTAAAAGGGTTTTATAAATAAGCATCAACAAGTGGGTCTTGCGACGGGTATACAGAGATGACCAGTTTACAGAATCGTATAGAGTGCACACTTATCTGCCGATCTATAAATAATGTCTCCGTAATCTAGCATGGGTAGGATGGTCATCTGAATAAGGGTTAGTTTGGCCGCTGGGTGAAAGAGGAGTGATTACGATAGAGGAAACCAAGTCTCAATTTAACTTTAGCCTGCAGCTTTGATATGTGCTGAGAGAAGGACAGTGTACCGTCCAGCCATACTCCCAAGTACTTGTATGAGGTGACTACCTCAAGCTCTAAACCCTCAGAGGTAGTAATCACACCTGTGGGGGGAGGGGCATTTTTCTTACCAAGCCACATGACCTTTGTTTTGGAGGTGTTCAGAACAAGGTTAAGGGCAGAGAAAGCTTGTTGGACACTAAGAAAGCTTTGTTGTAGAGCGTTTAACACAAAATCCAGGGAGGGGCCAGCTGAGTATAAGACTGTATCATCTGCATATAAATGGATGAGAGAGCTTCCTGCTGCCTGAGCTATGTTGTTGATGTAAATTGAGAAGAGTGTGGGGCCTAGTATCAAGCCTTGGGGTACTCCCTTGATGACAGGCAGTGGCTGAGACAGCAGATGTTCTGCAAAATCACGGTCGAACCAGGGGATTTTTAATTCTCATTTTCTTTAACAATACCACTGAAAATATAAAAAAAGAAGGTCCAAGGGTCTTTTACAGAGGGGACCAAGCTGATTCTATACCAATTTACAAAAGCCAGGTCATGAAGGAAGGCTTGCTCATGAACGTTTTTTACCAAGCGTCTATGACAAATCAAGACAGGTCGTTTCACTGAGCAGCCATTACGAACACAGGCTGTAAAACAGTGATCACTAAGGTCATTACAGAAAACACCAGACTGATACCTCTCAGGATTATTTGTGAGATAACATCAAGGAGAGTAGCCTTTTTTTAAAACACTGAGAAATATAGACGTCATCAATTACAAATTACATGACCCCCCCCCCCCCCGGACTAGATTAAACAACTACTAAACCCTCTCCTTGACTGAAATGTTTAAAGTATGACCCTCTCCCATTTTCTTCGTCCCCCTACATTTCATTCCTTTTGTCTTTGACCATGACATACTTATGCACACTGGTTGCATAGTCGGTTTAAGATGAATGTTCTTTTTTCCCAGTAGAGAAACTCTCTCCAAGTAAACCTGTTGAGTGAGGAAGAAGAGCTGTCTTAACCTCGTCTGCTCTGGGGACTGGCACACTGTAACTACGTCCCAAATGGCACCCTATTCCCTTTAGGACGGTAAAGGGAAATAGGGTGCCACATGGGACGTAGCCACTGAATTCTCGTCAAGCCAGAGACTGTAGCTGGCACCATGCCCAGGTTGCTTGCCTTGCGTGCCACCACAGTTGGTCTGATTTGCATCTGTGCTGCTTCTGGAACACTGGCTGAGTCAATACAAGTTGACATGGTGTCATGGGGTTAGCCCCGTCTGTTTGTCTGTCTGTATGTCTGTGTCTCTCACGCTTTCGTACACCCTCTGTCTGGCTCCACCAAGGAGGCTGGTGACACCTTATTTGGGGAGGACGAGCTTGTGGTAATGGCTGGAGCAGAATCAGTGGAATGGTTTCAATGTGTTTGATGCTCTTCCATTCGCTCCATTCCGAGATGTTATTATGATCAGTATGACAGGGAAGATAGAACAGGAAGAGGGCTGATGGCAGTATGACAGGGAAGATAGAACAGGAAGAGGGCTGATGGCAGTATGACAGGGAAGATAGAACAGGAAGTGGGCTGATGGCAGTATGAAAGGGTGGATAGAACAGGAAGAGGGCTGATGGCAGTATGAAAGGGTAGATAGAACAGGAAGTGGGCTGATGGCAGTATGAAAGGGTGGATAGAATAGGAAGAGGGCTGATGGCAGTTTGACAGGGTGGGGGTGGATAGAACAGGAAGAGAGCTGATGGCAGTATGACAGGGTGGGGGTGGATAGAACAGGAAGAGGGCTGATGGCAGTGTGACAGGGTGGGGGTGTATAGAAATGGAAGAGGGCCGATGGCAGTATGACATGGTGTTGTGTGTATGAAGAGGGTTTGGTTGGCACACAGGAAGGACTATTACACACGGTAACTTGGACGATAGAATGTCCATAACAACCTGAATAACATTTATGCGCTGTTGGGAATAAGTCCCGGCAACCTGGTTTAGGCCTCTGCAAGAATAAGTCCCGGCAACCTGGTTGAGGCCTCTGTAAGAATAAGTCCCGGCCACCTGGTTTAGGCCTCTGTAAGGAATATGTCCCGACCACCTGGTTTAGGCCTCTGTAAGGAATAGGTCCAGGTCAACTGCATGGTTTAGGGTTAGGAGAGTAGTGTTGCATGTCACACAATGCTGTGAACACTGAGGCTATACTAACAGCATATCAATGCTGTGAACACTGAGGCTGTCCTAACAACATATCAGTGCTGTGAACACTGAGGCTGTCCTAACAACATATCAGTGCTCTGAACAATGAGGCTGTCCTAACAACATATCAATGCTGTGAACACAGAGGCTGTCCTAACAACATATCAATGCTGTGAACACTGAGGCTGTCCTAACAACATATCAATGCTGTGAACACTGAGGCTGTCCTAACAACATATCAATGCTGTGAACACTGAGGCTGTCCTAACAACATATCAGTGCTGTGAACACTGAGGCTGTCCTAACAACATATCAGTGCTGTGAACACTGAGGCTGTCCTAACAACATATCAGTGCTCTGAACAATGAGGCTGTCCTAACAACATATCAGTGCTGTGAACACTGAGGCTGTCCTAACAACATATCAGTGCTCTGAACAATGAGGCTATCCTAACAACATATCAATGCTGTGAACACAGAGGCTGTCCTAACAACATATCAGTGCTGTGAACACTGAGGCTGTCCTAACAACATATCAATGCTGTGAACACTGAGGCTGTCCTAACAACATATCAATGCTGTGAACACTGAGGCTGTCCTAACAACATATCAATGCTGTGAACACTGAGGCTGTCCTAGCAGCATATCAAATGTTGTTGCTTCTCAACTTTGCGTGCAAATGTACATATGTGCAATCAAATTACCATCGGATCGAGTCGATATTAAACCGTCAAGCGATGAAAAACAATGTTTTTACGTCATTGGATGCACATTCTTACGTAATATTTGGTGTGAACCAAATGTTTATTTTTTTCTGATGCCAACAGTTGTTGAGGCAGAATAAAACAACATAGTTTGTGTCCCAAATGGCACCCTATTTCCAGTTTAGTGCATTACTTTTGACTAGGCTCCTGTTCCCACGGGCCCTGGTGCACTAAATAGGGAATAGGATGCCATTTGGGAAGCATGTATAGTACCCACATAAACAAGCTGTGCACTCTCAGATCTTGTTGTTGGTCATGCATAGTTGTGATGTTCTAGCTTGCATAGTCGGCATCTGAATAACTTTATTCACAGGGACATAACTTTATTCACAGGGACATAACTTTATTCACAGGGACATAACTTTATTCACAGGGACATAACTTTATACACATGACCTTCTGTGTTGAGGTCAGTATGTTCAGTAGATAAGACTCTGTTTGCACCACATTACACAAACACACAGACACAGACACACACATACACACACACACACACACACACACACAGACACACACACAGACACACAGACACACAGACACACACACACACACACACACACACACACACACACACACACACACACACACACAGACACACACACACACACACACACACACACACACACACACACACACACACACACACACAGACACACAGACACACACACACACACACACACACACACACACAGACACACACAGACACACAGACACACACAGCAGAGTACAAACCTGTCCTATCAAGAGCGCTCTGCCTTGAAACACAAACCCCTCCTAACGCTCCTCATCTAATGCCTCAATCATCATTATCCACCTCACTCAACATATCAAACCAGAAAAAGCTGTCAGGACAGAACATTAAGCACTAGGCTACAGCTGAGTGTGTTGAAATGTGTGTTAAAAAGTGACTTTTTACTTTTCTAAATGTCTGTGCTGGGGCGATGGTCTTTTCTAAATGTCTGTGCTGGGGCGATGGTCTTTTCTAAATGTCTGTGCTGGGGCGATGGTCTTTTCTAAATGTCTGTGCTGGGGCGATGGTCTTTTCTAAATGTCTGTGCTGGAGCGATGGTCTTTTATAAATGTCTGTGCTGGGGCGATGGTCTTTTCTAAATGTCTGTGCTGGGGCGATGGTCTTTTCTAAATGTCTGTGCTGGGGCGATGGTCTTTTCTAAATGTCTGTGCTGGGGCGATGGTCTTTTCTAAATGTCTGTGCTGGGGCGATGGTCTTTTCTAAATGTCTGTGCTGGGCGATGGTACATCACTAATGTGACAAACTTTTGGAATCAAAGCAATAATGTCAATGTCAGGACATCCAACATCTTCACTGTATTCAATTACAGAATCTCTGATAGGAGAGAACCGAATATTGCTGTAATTACAACAATGATCCTTCTACCGACCTACTGACCGTACTATGGTGTAATTCTGGGTTATAAAAATATACTTCTGCACATCTGCTAAATCCAAACCAATAGCACATCATTATAAAGAATACTGTGCTAACAAGAACTATGTGGTTTATCAGAACACTACAGTCCCTGTCCTTGGGATCTCTGCAGGTCATTGTAGTGTATGTTAGTGAATGATAAAAGGGGTAGCAGAGTCACAAGATCCTCTGTTACGCAGGGTTCTCTGAGGTGAAGCTGGACACTGTACTGTAGCAGCGTAGTTCCAATGTCCTGTTCCATGTCCTAGAACACTGAATTGATATCAAAGACCTTGATTCTGAACTCAAACAGTGTGTTATATGATCACTGTGTGTATTGAAATACAGTCAAGAGTGGCCTGACTGTCCAATCAGTTTACTGCAGTCTCTGACACGTCTGTAGTGTTGGCATGGTGTTGAATATGGCCTAGCAGTAAAGCTGCAGTCTCTGACACGTCTGTAGTGTTGGCATGGTGTTGAATATGGCCTAGCAGTAAAGCTGCAGTCTCTGACACGTCTGTAGTGTTGGCATGGTGTTGAATATGGCCTAGCAGTAAAGCTGCAGTCTCTGACACGTCTGTAGTGTTGGCATGGTGTTGAATATGGCCTAGCAGTAAAGCTGCAGCCTACTGTCATCTCTCAATAAAATCAGAAAATATACAGGTTAAAATCACTACTGCATTATCCCTTGTGAACACGTTTCTTACATAAATCAGGGCCTTCATAAACACTCCTGTGGTTACTTCCTCTTTAATACCCATGATGTAGGCCGTCCTTAAGGCTGCCTGTGTTCCAGGACAACAGAGACACAGTAAAGGGGCAGTAAGTACACGTCTATGAGGAACTAGGCCTAAGTCCCAAATGGCACCCTATTCTCTGCATAGTGCACAGCTTTTGACCAGAGCACTATGTGCACTATATAGGGCATAGGGTGCCATTTATAACCTGTCCTATATGGAGTCCATGATGTGTGTACTTCATGGTCAAAATGTGAAGACCACGCTCTGGTAGTCGAAAATCCACGAGTGCTCCTACTGTATGGAACGTGACTGTTGAGTGTCCTCCTACAGCAGAAGTGGAACAGCACAGGCCATGTGTGTGATATTGTTGTTAATGGTGGTGTGTAGGCGGCAGGCTGCTTCCTCGCTTAAAAACCCAATTGAGGACAGCGTGTACTAAACTGAAAATCACTGCTTTCACTTTGAACAGGAAGCAACACGTGAGGTGGACAAACACACACACACACACACACACACACACACACACACACACACACACATTGAGTACAATCGCTAGGTGACCACCAACACCACATTGCTGGTGGTGAGTAAATCCTTAGACTTATTTACCACCGACATCTGCACAGTGGTTGTTTTGAAGACGTCAGAGGTGGACCGTGTTAGATCTGTCAAATACACAAGTGGCTCCTGGCATTATACCTAAATCTAAATTATAACACCAGTATATTCAACACACCCTGGTGATCTACTGTTAACACCAGTATATTCAACACACCCTGGTAATCTACTGTTAACACCAGTATAGTCATCACCCTGGTAATCTACTGTTAACACCTGTATAGTCAACACCATGGTGATCTACTGTTAACACCAGTATAGTCAACACCATGGTGATCTACTGTTAACACCAGTATAGTCAACACACCATGGTGATCTACTGTTAACACCAGTATAGTCAACACACCATGGTGATCTACTGTTAACACCAGTATAGTCAACACCATGGTGATCTACTGTTAACACCAGTATAGTCAACACCCTGGTGATCTACTGTTAACACCAGTATAGTCAACACACCATGGTGATCTACTGTTAACACCAGTATAGTCAACACACCCTGGTAATCTACTGTTAACACCAGTATATTCAACACTGATCTACTGTTAACACCAGTATAGTCAACACCATGGTGATCTACTGTTAACACCAGTATAGTCAACACACCATGGTGATCTACTGTTAACGCCAGTATAGTCAACACCATGGTAATCTACTGTTAACACCAGTATATTCAACACTGATCTACTGTTAACACCAGTATAGTCAACACCATGGTGATCTACTGTTAACACCAGTATAGTCAACACACCATGGTGATCTACTGTTAACGCCAGTATAGTACTTTAACCCAGAACTTGGAACATGGAATCTTGTAAAATATGGGATATGCGTTCATTAAGCACAGCAACAACACGCACACACACAAACACGCACGCACGCACGCACGCACGCACGCACGCACGCACGCACGCACGCACACGCACACACACACACACACACAATGTCCTCACAGCAGATGGCTCCCCCACTCACACGTAACCTGCTGTACTGTAGCTCACCAGATGTATAATGCATGCCACACTGTGACACTCTCAAGCAAGGCAGACTGCTGTTAAACATGTCTTATAGTACACAAAGTCACCCCTTCTAGCTGGAAAATAATGTTTTTGTTCAGCACCCATAGCAAGGGCCCCCAAATGATACCCTGGAACAGGTAACCTATGAAGTTTGCTATCCTCTACACAGTGGATCAGTCTTGATGTGATAGCTACTACAATGGATCATATCCTCTACACAATGGATCTGTCTTGATTTGATAGCTGGGGTTACATTCCTGACGTACTGGCTGAGGCGTAAAACCCTGGCTATCCGGCTGAGGCCTGACGTGGGATGGGCGCCTGCCGAGCCAAACGGGGCAACAGAAGCCTCTTGAGCCAGCTTGGGCATGACAGCATTACCTCTCAGAGGACGCTCACATCACAGTGAAGAGCTTAATCCAGCCCTTTAGGTGTCTACTTAGCTGCTCTTCCTGATGAAGGGGGCCATGGGGACCTGCTTGGTGCCGTTGTCATCTCTAGCTGGATGACATGCCTTTCTGTTTTTCTGCAGCACTTCCTAGTTATACAATATCATGAATTTATATTTTTATGTTTTACGTGTACGTCTAAACAGGTACACATTCTATACAAGTATAACAATGGTTATTTTAATGCATTGAACTGGATCTTTTGCTATGTAATGACAGACGCTGGTACAGACATGGAACAGGACAGGATGAGCGTCAGAACCGGGTAAACAAAACGACATATGACAAACAATGCTGAGGCAGGGAATGGAGCTGGAGAACAGACAGATATTGGAGAGGTAATAAACAATGCTGAGGCAGGGAATGGAGCTGGAGAACAGACAGATATAGAGGAGGTAATAAACAATGCTGAGGCAGGGAATGGAGCTGGAGAACAGACAGATATAGGAGAGGTAATAAACAATGCTGAGGCAGGGAATGGAGCTGGAGAACAGACAGATATAGGAGAGGTAATAAACAATGCTGAGGCAGGGAATGGAGCTGGAGAACAGACAGATATTGGAGAGGTAATAAACAATGCTGAGGCAGGGAATGGAGCTGGAGAACAGACAGATATTGGAGAGGTAATAAACAGGTGATTGAGTCCAGGTGAGTCCAATAATCGCTGATGTGTGCAACGAGGGAAGCAGGTGTGCGTAACGATGGTGGCTGGAGTGCGTAGTGCTGGGCAGCCTGGCACCCTTGAGTGCCAGGGAGGGAGAGTGGGAGCAGGCGTGACAGTTACAGTACATTGGGATGATGGGATGATGGTCTATTAAGTAAACTATTATTACCCTCGCTCATATCATACGCATTAGCTACTGAAGTATTTCTCTGCCATCAACCTGTATAGTATAGTTAACCATCCAACATCCACCAATGTATAGTGTACATATTCAGCCAACCACTCATACTATGCAATGTCCTTTTATAGCTTTTTTTTGCACTCCAGATATCCTGTATTTCTATACTTTTTCATACTGCCGCTCTATGTATCATGTACCGTGTATCTGTCTTTTGTGTACTTTCGTTGTGGCATTTTGCACCTGCCCTGTGTTTTTGTTGTAGCTGCTTGATAATGAAATTTCCCCCCCGGGGGATCAATAAAGTACCTATCTATCTATCTATCTATCTATTAATAGTGTTAGGTACATTGGGATGATGGAACAGTATATTAATAGTGTTAGGTACATTGGGCTGATGGAACAGTATATTAATAGTGTTAGGTACAGTACATTGGGATGATGGAAGAGTATATTAATAGTGTTAGGTACATTGGGCTGATGGAACAGTATATTAATAGTGTTAGGTACAGTACATTGGGATGATGGAACAGTATATTAATAGTGTTAGGTACATTGGGCTGATGGAACAGTATATTAATAGTGTTAGGTACATTGGGCTGATGGAACAGTATATTAATAGTGTTAGGTACATTGGGATGATGGAACAGTATATTAATAGTGTTAGGTACATTGGGATGATGGAACAGTATATTAATAGTGTTAGGTACTGTACATTGGGCTGATGGAACAGTATATTAATAGTGTTAGGTACATTGGGATGATGGAACAGACTATTAATAGTGTTAGGTACATTGGGATGATGGAAAAGTATATTAATAGTGTTAGGTACTGTACATTGGGCTGATGGAACAGTATATTAATAGTGTTAGGTACATTGGGATGATGGAACAGTATATTAATAGTGTTAGGTACATTGGGCTGATGGAACAGTATATTAATAGTGTTAGGTACATTGGGATGATGGAACAGTATATTAATAGTGTTAGGTACATTGGGCTGATGGAACAGTATATTAATAGTGTTAGGTACATTGGGATGATAGAACAGTATATTAATAGTGTTAGGTACATTGGTATGATGGAACAGTATATTAATAGTGTTAGGTACATTGGGATGATGGAACAGTATATTAATAGTGTTAGGTACATTGGGCTGATGGAACAGTATATTAATAGTGTTAGGTACATTGGGATGATGGAACAGGATATTAATAGTGTTAGGTACATTGGGATGATAGAACAGTATATTAATAGTGTTAGGTACTTTGGGATGATGGAACAGTATATTAATAGTGTTAGGTACATTGGGATGATGGAACAGTATATTAATAGTGTTAGGTACATTGGGATGATGGAACAGTATATTAATAGTGTTAGGTACATTGGGCTGATGGAACAGTATATTAATAGTGTTAGGTACATTGGGATGATGGAACAGTATATTAATAGTGTTAGGTACATTGGGATGATGGAACAGTATATTAATAGTGTTAGGTAAATTGGGATGATGGAACAGTATATTAATAGTGTTAGGTACTGTACATTGGGCTGATGGAACAGTATATTATAGTATCTCTTCCTGTCATTTACCTGTACAGTTTGTATAAACATGCAAGTATTCACTTATCTGTAAATATAACTGTATACCTAAATGTACAGCTAATTTAACCATGCAAAATTTTCACCTACCTGTTCATTTACCCAGTCTGTCTATTAAGTAAACTATTATTACCCTCGCTCATATCATACGCATTAGCTACTGAAGTATTTCTCTGCCATCAACCTGTATAGTATAGTTAACCATCCAACATCCACCAATGTATAGTGTACATATTCAGCCAACCACTCATACTATGCAATGTCCTTTTATAGCTTTTTTTTGCACTCCAGATATCCTGTATTTCTATACTTTTTCATACTGCCGCTCTATGTATCATGTACCGTGTATCTGTCTTTTGTGTACTTTCGTTGTGGCATTTTGCACCTGCCCTGTGTTTTTGTTGTAGCTGCTTGATAATGAAATTTCCCCCCCGGGGGATCAATAAAGTACCTATCTATCTATCTATCTATCTATTAATAGTGTTAGGTACATTGGGATGATGGAACAGTATATTAATAGTGTTAGGTACATTGGGCTGATGGAACAGTATATTAATAGTGTTAGGTACAGTACATTGGGATGATGGAAGAGTATATTAATAGTGTTAGGTACATTGGGCTGATGGAACAGTATATTAATAGTGTTAGGTACAGTACATTGGGATGATGGAACAGTATATTAATAGTGTTAGGTACATTGGGCTGATGGAACAGTATATTAATAGTGTTAGGTACAGTACATTGGGATGATGGAACAGTATATTAATAGTGTTAGGTACATTGGGCTGATGGAACAGTATATTAATAGTGTTAGGTACATTGGGCTGATGGAACAGTATATTAATAGTGTTAGGTACATTGGGCTGATGGAACAGTATATTAATAGTGTTAGGTACAGTACATTGGGATGATGGAAGAGTATATTAATAGTGTTAGGTACATTGGGCTGATGGAACAGTATATTAATAGTGTTAGGTACAGTACATTGGGATGATGGAACAGTATATTAATAGTGTTAGGTACATTGGGATGATGGAACAGTATATTAATAGTGTTAGGTACATTGGGCTGATGGAACAGTTCACATTGATCAGCAGTGTTCCAAATATATGCTGGTGCTTATTACCTCCTATTACCATAATGAATGTCTGAATGAATGAAATGAGCTGCAGGGTTTTGGTTTGGAAAAGAACACCACTTTTCACACATATCCTAATCTGATTACAAGCGATCTGAAACATGTTCTACAAGATGTGCTTTAGTTGTTGGCCTCAAACTATGTCTGACTGACTGAGTGCACGTGCTTGTGTGTGTTTGAGCATGAGCGTGCACTAGTTCAGGACACAATGTTCCAGACAAGGAAAGTAGGTCAAATAGTTGATACAAGAGAGAGAAGAGAGAACTGAAGGGATATACCGTCCCCTACTGGAAATACATGGTACTGCATCATGGGCATCTCGTACTCTGTCATTTAGTAATCTGTCTAATACTGCCAGTCTGTGGTTAAGGCTGGGACACCCAGGTTTATAACGTACACATATATTGTATACTAAACATACATTATATCTCTCTTTCTCTGAAGGATAACTGAACATATGACTAATACAACACACACATTATTTTGTCTTTCATGCTTTGATGAGTTATTGTTGTTTACCATGCCCTTTAACTTAGAAAGACACACCGGCCACTACTTATCCATGTATTAGTTGTCTTTCCTGGGCCTGTAAGCACTAGGATTATTAAGAAACAGGCCACTTCTTATCCATGTATTAGTTGTCTTTCCTGGGCCTGTAAGCACTAGGATTATTAAGAAACAGGCCACTACTTATCCATGTATTAGTTGTCTTTCCTGGGCCTGTAAGCACTAGGATTATTAAGAAACAGGCCACTACTTATCCATGTATTAGTTGTCTTTCCTGGGCCTGTAAGCACTAGGATTATTAAGAAACAGGCCACTACTTATCCATGTATTAGTTGTCTTTCCTGGGCCTGTAAGCACTAGGATTATTAAGAAACAGGCCACTACTTATCCATGTATTAGTTGTCTTTCCTGGGCCTGTAAGCACTAGGATTATTAAGAAACAGGCCACTACTTATCCATGTATTAGTTGTCTTTCCTGGGCCTGTAAGCACTAGGATTATTAAGAAACAGGCCACTACTTATCCATGTATTAGTTGTCTTTCCTGGGCCTGTAAGCACTAGGATTATTAAGAAACAGGCCACTACTTATCCATGTATTAGTTGTCTTTCCTGGGCCTGTAAGCACTAGGATTATTAAGAAACAGGCCACTACTTATCCATGTATTAGTTGTCTTTCCTGGGCCTGTAAGCACTAGGATTATTAAGAAACAGGCCACTACTTATCCATGTATTAGTTGTCTTTCCTGGGCCTGTAAGCACTAGGATTATTAAGAAACAGGCCACTACTTATCCATGTATTAGTTGTCTTTCCTGGGCCTGTAAGCACTAGGATTATTAAGAAACAGGCCACTACTTATCCATGTATTAGTTGTCTTTCCTGGGCCTGTAAGCACTAGGATTATTAAGAAACAGGCCACTACTTATCCATGTATTAGTTGTCTTTCCTGGGCCTGTAAGCACTAGGATTATTAAGAAACAGGCCACTACTTATCCATGTATTAGTTGTCTTTCCTGGGCCTGTAAGCACTAGGATTATTAAGAAACAGGCCACTACTTATCCATGTATTAGTTGCCTTTGTTGAATTGTTGAGAAACCCAACCCTTCATATCTCTCAAATGTAACCATATTTAAGTAAGTAGCCTTGGTTTATGTGATCCAGAACAGCTCAAGGGAGCAGTGGCCTATCACCTGTTTCTGTAGCGTGAGGCAGCTTGATGTACATGTACAGCCCCTGGACAGGACACTAGTCTATCACAGGGCCTTGCCCCCAATCTATCTCCTTTAGGATGAATGCCAGGGAGAGACACATCGGGTCCCATTTTTACAGTCTTTGATATGACTCGGCCAGGGATCAAACTCCCAATCTTCTAATCTCAGGGTAGACGCTCTAAAAACGGAATTGGTATTTTAAGGCATCTACTGTAGTAACGACGGTGTAGAGAGGTACATAACAGACACCTGTTTTATCAGGCTAAATCAGGCATGAAAAAGTATTATGAATTTATTATATTCTCCAGTGGGCTCCCAAGTGTGTCTAAGACACTGCATCTCAGTGTTAGATATATCACAACAAAAAACCTGGTTCAAATGATTGGGAGTCCCACAGGGCGGCACACAATTGGCCCAGTGTCGTCTGAGTTTGGCCGGTGTAGGCCGTCATTGTAAATAAGAATTAGTTCTTAACTGACTTGCCTAGTTAAATAAATGAACAATAATATTTGCCACATGGTGGCAATGTAGAACAACAATTCTGAATCGGAACATGTTCAGCAGAACTGTCTAAACACTACAGAGTGAGTCATTCAAGTGTTTTGTGGAGAAAGACGAAATGGGTCTATCTGTGTAAAAAATGTAAATTGGGAATCTATTTTATGACTGATTAAGATGCCATGTGTTCCCTATGACAGGACTGACTTAAGATTGGTCAGCCCAAGGGTGCTTAGGGTCTGTGCTGACCAACTGTGTGGAATACTCCAGCGACACTTCAACCTCAGCCTGAGCCTAGAAAGCCCTGTGCTGTGGAAAACATCCTGCCTCGTCCCAGTGCCCAAGAAGGCGCACCCAACTGTCCTGAATGACTTCAGACCTGTAGCGCTAACATCCCACATCATGAAGACCCTGGAAAGGTTAGTCCTCGCTCACCTCAGACCCCTGGTGTGTACATCAATGGACCCCCTGCAGTTCGCATATTAGTGCAACATCGGGGTGGATGATGCAGTCATCTACCTTCTGCAGAGGGCCTACTCTCACCTGGACAACACAGGTTGCATTGTGAGAGTTATGTTTTTTGACTTCTCCAGTGCCTTCAACACCATTCAGCCCCTGCTACTGGGTGAGAAGATGAAGAGGATGAAAGTGGAAGCACCCTTAGTCTCCTGGGTCACAGACTACCTGACCGGTAGTCCACAATTTGTGCGACTACAGAGATGTGTGTCAGAACGGGCAGTGAGCAGTCACACAGTGACTTCCTGTTCACCCTCTACACCTCAGACTTCAGATATAACTCTGAAACATGCCACCTACAGAAGTTCTCGGATGACTCCGCAATTGTAGGGTGCATCAGGGGTGGACAGGAGGAGGAGTATAGGAGCACAATCAATGACTTTGTGGTGTGGTGTGAGCAGAACCACCTTCAGCTCAACATCAGCAAAACAAAGGAGATGGTGGTGAACTTCAGGGGAACCCAGGCCCAACTAACTGCAGTCCCTATACAGGGGCTGGTTGTGGAAATGATTGGGTCATACAAGTTCCTGGGAGTCCATATGGACAACAGGCTGGAATGGGCTGGTAACACCGGGGCTCAGTACTTTCTCTACTTTCTGAGGAGGCTCAGGTCCTTCAACGTGTGCAGTAAACTACTGCATACCTTCTACCAGTCTGTGGTAGTCTGTGGTCTTTTTTGAAGTGGTGTGCTGGGGTGCCAACATAAAAGCTGGTGATGCTTCTCGGGTAAATAAGCTGATCAGGAAGGCTAGCTCTGTTCTGGGGATTAGCCTTGACACTCTAGAGGAGGTGGCGGAGAGACGGATCCTGGCCAAACTGCTGGCCATCATGGATAACGTCACCAACCCTCTGCATGCCATGGTTATGATGCAGAGGAGCACCTTCAGTCACAGACTGATCCCACCACGGTGTGCCAGAGAGCGCTACAGGAGGTCCTTCCTGCCGGCGGCTATTAAACTATTTAATGCCTCACCGGGATGCCGTGCTGTCGGCAACATAGACCTGGAACTGCTGGGGTGTTAGGACCTAGTTTAACAATTATGCATCCATTCGTGAGTAACTCTGGTCTGTAATCACTCATTCACTCAGGACTTATTTATTTATTCATTCAAGTCTGTATATACATATTCATGTACAGTTGTTATATCATTTCACGTGCAATATTGTAAGTAATTCTTGGACTGAACTTACGTAGTCATTCACTCAGGAATGCATATTAGTATCCTGTCAGTTGTATCTTTTTTCATTGCTTTTAGTATATCGAATGTGCAATACGTGCATTTATCTGTAATTAAACCCTGCACTAAGGACTGTATTTTAAGGGAATTACTATTGTTACCCTAAATTATATCATACACACATTTAGCTATTTAAGTATCTCTTCCTGTCATTTACCTGTACAGTTAACGTAATCATGCAAATATTCACTTACCTGTAAAATTAACTGTATATTTACCTGTACAGTTAATTTAACCAT
The DNA here is from genome assembly GCA_023634145.1 of Thymallus thymallus. NCBI lineage: Eukaryota > Metazoa > Chordata > Actinopteri > Salmoniformes > Salmonidae > Thymallus > Thymallus thymallus. Next base: position 3,473,348 of record CM042385.1, on the reverse strand, counting down.
GAAAAATATTCACTTACCTGTTCATTTAACCAGTCTGTATATTAAGTAAACTATTACTACCCTCATTACTTATATCATACGCACTTTTAGTTATTTAAGTATTTCTCTGCCATCGACCTGTATAGTATAGTTAACCATGCACCATCCACCAATGTATAGTGTACATATTCAGCCAACCACCCATACTATGCAATGTCTTTTTATAGCTTTTTTGCACTCCAGACTTTTTGTATTTTTATACTTTTTCATACGGCCGCTCTATGTATCATGTATCGTGTATCTGTCTTTTGTGTAGCTGCTTGACAAAGAAATTGAAAATCTATCTATCTATCTATCTATCTATATATCTATCTATCTATCTATCTATCTATCTATCTATCTATCTATCTATCTATCTATCTATCTATCTATCTATCTATCTATCTATCTATCTATCTATCTATCTATCTATCTATCTATCTATCTATCTATCTATCTATCTATCTATCTATCTATCTATCTATCTATCTATCTATCTATCTATCTATCTATCTATCTATCTATCTATCTATCTATCTATCTATCTATCTATCTATCTATCTATCTATCTATCTATCTATCTATCTATCTATCTATCTATCTATCTATCTATCTATCTATCTATCTATCTATCTATCTATCTATCTATCTATCGATCTATCTATCGATCTATCTATCTTGTGATGTGTTCTATAGAAGCTGTTGTTATTCTGCTTACAACACAAATCACCCAAATAAACTGAAACTACAGAATCTACTCAATATGAAGTGGTTCTTCAACATGTCTGAAACATCTTGGAGAGATAAATCTGATTAAAAGGCGTAATGTCTCATTCATTCACTCACCAAACCCTATTCATGGTTTCAGTTGATTTACATCAATGGTGAGGTGACCAGAATGAGACCATTTGTGCCATGATGAGGTTAATATGGTTGATAACTAAAACATAATTTAATTTAACTACACAGTAACATGTATTTCCTGATTCATTGAGGTTCTTTCTTACTTGATGTATGATTGGAGTGAGGTCTGTCCAGTGCCTCAGCCAGCTACACTGGACTGTATGAATGTTCAACCATACAATTACACATACAGTAGAGCACTCTGTCATTTAATAGGATCTTTATGTGTTCAACATAATACAGGACCTAATTGCTGATTCGCATAGAAGGTCGAAACCACTAATTCAACAGCTAGCCGAGGGTATTGGTACCGTGAAAAGCAGTTGGTGAATATCAGTATCATTATGAATCTTCCCATGTGGACCAGAGCAGGGCATACATAACCCAGAGTCAATAGCCTCCTTATTGATAGGGGCCTCAGCACAGAAAGATGACATTTTACTGCTTTAACACATCTTTCAATACATCACAGTAAGTCAAATGTAAATCCACACACAGCGAGTCCACACCACGTCCAAAGGCTTAAGGTCAAGGGTAGAAAGCATACCACACACACACAAAACATACCACACACACACACAAAACATACCACACACACACAAAACATACCACACACACACAAAACATACCACACACACACAAAACATACCACACACACACAAAACATACCACACACACACACACACACACACACACACAAAACATACCACACACACACACAAAACATACCACACACACACAAAACATACCACACACACACAAAACATACCACACACGCACACAAAACATACCACACACACACAAAACATACCACACACACACACAAACATACCACACACGCACACAAAACATACCACACACGCACACAAAACATACCACACACACACAAAACATACCACACACACACAAAACATACCACACACGCACACAAAACATACCACACACACACACACACAAAACATACCACACACGCACACAAAACATACCACACACACACACACACAAAACATACCACACACACACACAAAACATACCACACACACACAAAACATACCACACACGCACACAAAACATACCACACACACACACACACAAGTATCTGTGGTGTAAAAAAGTAGCCTACAGTTCTCTCAGATCCGAGACGTTCTGTTTATTGTGTTGAAAGGCCTCTGTATCAAGTTTGAGTGGAATAAAGGGTCAGACCTCTCTTTGAGGCAGTAATGTCTTATAAGGCACATTGAGCCATCAAATACGCTGCCGCCAGAAGCATTGTTGAAAAAGTACATGCGGGGGTTGGTGATTTGGCCTTGGCTTAACAAGGGAAAAAGGGCTGGATGGAAGCTTTCGGCTTTTAGCGGCACAAAACAAGTAGTCTCATGCAATGAGAGGGATGCTTCTCTCTCCCTCTCTCCACCTCCCCCTCTTTCTCTGCCTGCCTTTCCCCATCTCCCTCTCCCTCTCTCTCTCTCTCTCTCCCTCTCTCTCTCCCCCCTCTCTCCCCTTCTCTCTCTCTCCCTCTCTCTCTACTTGTTTCTACAAACAATTGACTGTTCATACATCAGATAATGCCCCCTTTTCTCTCTCTAGCTCCCCAGCCCTCCCAGTCCCCTCAGAGCCCCACTCCCAGCGCCCTCCCAGCCCCCCTCCCAGTTCCCTCCCGCCCCCTCCCAGCCCCCCTCCCAGCCCCCTCCCAGCCCCCTGCCAGCTCCAGCCCCCTCCCAGCCCCCTCCCATCAAACACTTTGTGCTGTGTTGCGCTGCCCCTGAGTGGTTCCTCACCACACTAACATGCTGTGATTTGAACAGTCTGCTGTGGTGGAGGATGTGTTGTTCTACAGGATCAATAGCCCTGGCTTCAATGCACAAAGCTAAGGTGACAGGAGAGACTGGGAGAAAAGAGAGCGTTGACCTTTGAGAATACCATTTTAAACACCTCCCAACGTTGACTCTCTCTCTCTGTGTGTGTGTAAGTATGTGTTAACGCTGCAACTTGTGGATCACCTTATTCACACGGACAGGACCAATTTCAGGAAAGGGAGAAGATGATAGTAATTCCAAAGACAGGTACAAACACCAATGTCTACATTCACCTCATGTTGTTGTTGTTGTTGTAGTTTTCTTCCTCTATCTTCTCTTCTCTTCCTATCAGTGGTTCTCCAAAGGTTGTTGTTTTACACACCACTGTGTGACTGTATGTTATTTCAAGGGTTTATTTCAGGTTTTCAGAATTTCAGTTTCAGTCCTGAACTCCCGTTTCAGTGGCGAGCTTCCAGGGGCTGGCTCATTTACATGGTATATGCTGGAGACTGTTCAACTACAATGAAGCGCTGACAGAAAATCTATATTTGTCTTCTGGAATGATTCAGTTGCTGCCTTCTCTTTTTCTCTCCCTTTGCTGGAGTCAGTTGTCTTGTGGACCGACCTCTCACTGACAAATATCTCACAGGCCAGGGTGGGGTCTTACGCTGAAGGTCGGATAAAAGTGAAAATAACAGTTAAAACATGAATTTTCCACACCTCGCTATTACCTATTGCCAATTCATATTTTGTCTTGATGGAAATAACAGTTCAACACATTTCATGTTAACGCTTCTCTATATTTCATGGGTCTTAAGTGACATATTGAAATTGTGCACGTATGAAGCAGTAGCATTTCATGAATAAGTTGGTGCCTTGGCTCTGTGAGTGGAGGGCAGCAAAGTGTCTGTATTAGCTGCATGTTCTGTTTACCAACAGCAGGGGGCAGTGTGACCTGAGCTATATCCTGCTGGGATAACTGTATGTTCCTCAAAATGGTGCAGTCTTGTTCTTATTACAAGGAGGAACAAAATACTGCATTGCACAATGTGTTGATTTACACTCCTAACCACTCTAGACCTATCTACTGTTCTACATCTCAATATGTGTTGAATGGGGAAACCACATAGACCTATCTACTGTTCTACATCTCAATATGTGTTGAATGGGGAAACCACATAGACCTATCTACTGTTCTACATCTCAATATGTATTGAATGGGGAGGACCACATAGACCTATCTACTGTTCTACATCTCAATATGTATTGAATGGGGAGGACCACATAGAACTATACTGTTCTACATCTCAATATGTATTGAATGGGGAAACCACATAGAACTATCTACTGTTCTACATCTCAATATGTATTGAATGGGGAAACCACATGGAACTATCTACTGTTCTACATCTCAATATGTGTTGAATGGGGAAACCACATAGAACTATCTACTGTTCTACATCTCAATATGTATTGAATGGGGAAACCACATAGACCTATCTACTGTTCTACATCTCAATATGTATTGAATGGGGAGGACCACATAGACCTATCTACTGTTCTACATCTCAATATGTGTTGAATGGGGAAACCACATAGAACTATCTACCCATGGATTTACACTCCTAACCACTCTCACCCACCCTGTTCTACATCTCAATTCTGTTTGGACAAACCCACTGTGTAATTAGCAGTGACACCTTTACGTGATGTGTCCGAAAAGGCATCCTACTTTCTCTGTAGTGCACTACTTTTGACCAGGGCCCATAAGAAAAGTGAAGGTGTCTGTGCTCTGCTCTGTGCTGTGTTTCTGTGAATACAACTAGGACGTCTTTATTCTGTCCTCCATAATATACAGTATACTAATTATTAATCACTTTAAAGGGAGCTTTTATCCCCATCTGGAGACTCCATGTTATTATATATGAATGTCTTTTCACCTGGAGACTCCATGTTATTATATATGAATGTCTTTTCACCTGGAGACTCCATGTTATTATATATGAATGTCTTTCACCTGGAGACTCCATGTTATTATATATGAATGTCTTTTCACCTGGAGACTCCATGTTATTATATATGAATGTCTTTTCACCTGGAGACACCATGTTATTATATATGAATGTCTTTTCACCTGGAGACACCATGTTATTATATATGAATGTCTTTTCACCTGGAGACTCCATGTTATTATATATGAATGTCTTTTCACCTGGAGACACCATGTTATTATATATGAATGTCTTTTCACCTGGAGACACCATGTTATTATATATGAATGTCTTTTCACCTGGAGACACCATGTTATTATATATGAATGTCTTTTCACCTGGAGACTCCATGTTATTATATATGAATGTCTTTTCACCTGGAGACACCATGTTATTATAAATGAATGTCTTTTCACCTGGAGACACCATGTTATTATATATGAATGTCTTTTCACCTGGAGACACCATGTTATTATATATGAATGTCTTTTCACCTGGAGACACCATGTTATTATATATGAATGTCTTTTCACCTGGAGACACCATGTTATTATATATGAATGTCTTTTCACCTGGAGACTCCATGTTATTATATATGAATGTCTTTTCACCTGGAGACTCCATGCTATTATATATGAATGTCTTTTCACCTGGAGACTCCATGTTATTATATATAAATATCTTTTCACCTGGAGACTCCATGTTATTATATATAAATATCTTTTCACCTGGAGACTCCATGTTATTATATATAAACATCTTTTCACTTTTTTCCTATCTTATACTTTCTTAATTTTTTTGGTCGCTTATGAATAGAAAATAACACACCGCTATCTAATAATTTCACTAATTTCTGTTCAGTTAAAGGACACGAGAGAATACTGTATTCCCTACTAGATAATAATGTAAGGGCCGACGCTGGAGATGAGAAGCAGCTACAGGGAGTTACATTTAAAATGGACAATCAACAGAACAGGAAAGGAACAGCGTCAGAACCAGGTTACGAAACGACATTTCGAAACGACATACGACAATCACAATGAATGCAGCAGCAGCAGGGAACAGACAGATATAGAGGAAGTAATAGCATGTGAGTGACTCCAGGTGAGTCCAATAATCACTGATGCTCGTGACGAGGGATGCAGGTGTGCATAACGATGGTGGCAGGAGTGCGTAGTGCAGGGAGCAGGCGTGACATATATGGAGCCATTTGGGACGTAATCCTATTGATGTCTATACTCAGGCTAATCACAGCATGAAGATGATATGTTCCCTGAATATTAACATTCATACCCACAGTTAGATCAAATCAATTTCTCTGCTTGGGTTGCACTGCATTATGAGGCTCTAAGATGGTGAAAATAATGCAAATGGCATCTCCTTATTTATTCCTCTCAAGGCAGACTAATGTGTTTCTGTCAGGCTCTGGCCATAGATAAGCTTATTGCTTCTCTATATAGCCATGGTCAGAGTCTGACAGGTCTATAATTTAGGTTTCTATGTGGGGGTTTTGTGTTGGATCCCTAATTAGAGGCAGCTGCAGTGCATTGTCTCTAATTAGGGATCCTACACATGTTTGTATGTCCCACACCTAGGTGTGGGTCATTGTTGAATGTCAGAGAAAGAAGTAAGTGTGTTACGTTCTGTCGTATCGTGTTTTGTTTTGTTAGTTCGTCATTTTTTAAATTTAATAATCAGAAAATAAAATGTCGAACTATACCTGCGCTGCGCCTTGGTCTTTGTATGCACCCTCTTGTGACAGTTTCCCAAATGGCACCCTAACCCCATTGGCTCTGGTCAAATGTAGTGCACTATATAGGGGATAAGGAGCCATTTAAGATTGAGCCTTACTAACATGTAACAATGTGATCTACGTGATAATGTTGCCCACTGTCACGGATCCTCCCGGTAATGTTGTTCATTCCGTGCTCCAGTTCCGGAGGTCTACGTCACGGCCTCTAGACGTCAATGAACTGTTTCATTACCCACCACTGGTTCCCATTCCCCCCTGATGAGTATTGTACATATGTGCCCTGTGTTCACCATTGAGGGGGCGATTATTGTTACCATGTCCGTTGGTCCTGTGAGTACCGCTGCTGTGTTGTTTCAGCCTTCGTGCTGTGTTACCATGTCCGTTGGTACTGTGAGTACCGGTGCTGTGTTGTTTCAGCCTTCGTGCTGTGTTACCATGTCCGTTGGTCCTGTGAGTACCGGTGCTGTGTTGTTTCAGCCTTCGTGCTGTGTTACCATGTCCGTTGGTCCTGTGAATACCGCTGCTGTGTTGTTTCAGCCTTTGTGCTGTGCATATTGTGTGTAGCCCCTGTATTGCTGTGCCTTTTTGTATTCCGTCCCGTAGAGTGTCACGGGTCTCGTCCCGTGGAGTGTCACGGGTCTCGTCCCGTAGAGTGTCACGGGTCTCGTCCCGTGGAGTGTTACGGGTCTCATCCCGTGGAGTGTTACGGTTTGTTTTGGGCTTCGTCCCCGTGCCGTTTCAGTGGCACGTTGTATTTGTTGGGTGAACAAAAATAAACCCTTACATATTCCTACGTCTGTCTCCCGATCATTCAACAACGTGACACCCACGGATCGGATGAGGTTTTGCAAAAATATTATTGTGTTGCAAATTTACTGAAAAGTTGGGACATATTTTAATGAAAGTATAAGGTTGTTGCCCGTCTCAGTTAAAAATAAAAAAATATCAGTTAACAGTGTTGCCCATCCCAGTTAAAATTAAAAGATAATCTGTTAACAGTGAAGGTTTTATGTTTTCACCTGACTGAGCAGTATTCACAGAAGGGCTTTTTGTTTTTGCTGTTTCAGTGATATGATCCTGTGAAAATAATATATTTGATAGATTCTAGCTGTACATATTCTATATGAATCTTTACACATGCATAATGTTTTTTATCTTGACACACGCAGAACCTGTAAGAATTTCTGTTCAATAAGCCTAGCTAAGGATTCGGGTCTGGGTCGCTATAGAACTCACTATAAGGATTCAGGTCTGGGTCCCTATAGAACTCACTGTAAGGATTCAGGTCTGGGTCCTTATAGAACTCACTGTAAGGATTAAGGTCTGGGTCCCTATAGAACTCACTGTAAGGATTCAGGTCTGGGTCGCTATAGAACTCACTGTAAGGATTCAGGTCTGGGTCCCTATAGAACTCACTGTAAGGATTAAGGTCTGGGTCCCTATAGAACTCACTGTAAGGATTCAGGTCTGGGTCCCTATAGAACTCACTGTAAGGATTAAGGTCTGGGTCCCTATAGAACTCACTGTAAGGATTCAGGTCTGGGTCCCTATAGAACTCACTGTAAGGATCCAGGTCTGCGTCCCTATAGAACTCACTGTAAGGATTCAGGTCTGGGTCGCTATAGAACTCACTGTAAGGATTCAGGTCTGGGTCCCTATAGAACTCACTATAAGGATTCAGGTCTGGGTCCCTATAGAACTCACTGTAAGGATTCAGGTCTGGGTCCCTATAGAACTCAATGTAAGGATCCAGGTCTGGGTCCCTATAGAACTCACTGTAAGGATTCAGGTCTGGGTCCCTATAGAACTCACTGTAAGGATTCAGGTCTGGGTCCCTATAGAACTCACTGTAAGGATACAGGTCTGGGTCCCTATTTAACTCACTGTAAGGATTCAGGTCTGGGTCCCTATAGAACTCACTGTAAGGATTAAGGTCTGGGTCCCTATAGAACTCACTGTAAGGATCCAGGTCTGGGTCCCTATAGAACTCACTGTAAGGATCCAGGTCTGGGTCCCTATTTAACTCACTGTAAGGATCCAGGTCTGGGTCCCTATAGAACTCACTGTAAGGATTCAGGTCTGGGTCCCTATAGAACTCACTGTAAGGATTCAGGTCTGGGTCCCTATAGAACTCACTGTAAGGATTCAGGTCTGGGTCCCTATAGAACTCACTGTAAGGGTTCAGGTCTGGGTCCCTATAGAACTCACTGTAAGGATTCAGGTCTGGGTCCCTATAGAACTCACTGTAAGGATTATTTTCTAGCTCTCTGTATGACTGAATCTTGACACATGCTGAGGTTGCAAGCACTCTTATTCAATACACATTCATAAGTATGCAGGTCAGGTCTGGTTAGTCCTGTGTAGCTCAGTTGGTAGAGCATGGCACTTGCAATGCAGGGTTGTGGGTTTGATTCCAACGGGGGACCAGTATGGGAAAAAATGTATGAGGATGTATGCACTGGATAAGAGTGTATGTAAAACGTTCCATCCTGTAGAAACATGGGAAGCCAAATTACCAAAACCCTGTGAAAGTTATATATTTACTCAACTTAGACATATTCTGTATTTTTTTTTATCATGATGCGCAGAACTTTTCAATACAACCAAGCACAAGATATGATATATTTTACACTACATTATAAATCTTTGAATTCTGACATGCAGACCCATTCAAACACTTTTATTAATTACAACCAAGGATTCATCCCTTTATTCAATGCACCCACGCATTCAACATTCAATACAACCAAGGATGGATACAGGTTTGGGTTACATTCTTTAGAAACCTGGGTGATCTAAATCGTGAAGTACAAACTAGACCAAGGGTGTGTCCCAAATGGCACCCTATTCCCGTAGGAATCTGGTCAAAAGCCATGTCACCACGGCGACGGTACCTTGAGTTACCATAGCGTCTTATAAAAGCCATGTCACCACGGCGACGGTACCTTGAGTTACCATAGCGTCTTATAGAATCCATGTCACCACGGCGACGGTGATGAAATCAGACATCCAAATTCATCTAACATTTATTTCTGTCCTTACCTTGAAACCAGTCTATGGAGTCCAAGGAATGATTGCAATTCACACTTTGGTTTTGTCAAAAACCTGCCATTGCCAACAGTTAGCAACATTTGCCTTTTTGGACCAATTCCCCACGGCAAGCCAATATCATTGAATTAAATATCGGAATATGTTAAAATCGATGAACTATCCCTTTGAGAGCTCAGACATATTCCCTGTGCTAGTGAATGCAACGTGGGGTCTCAGGTCTGGCTCCATTAACATTTGATAAGATGGGTCATTTACAACTCCCAGCAGCTCGGCACATTCAGACAGTGACCTTTCAAACGTTACATTTTCAGACCTTTAAAATGCGTGATGCTTCACTCTTTCGCTCATCTCAAAGTATTTTTATTTGACCATGTCATTTTTTTCTTTACATAACTAAATTTAATGAAATTATCCTGCCTCCTTGATAGATCCTTGAAATCTCCCTGCATGGAGATAACTCATTGCGATTACTTTATTTCTGTGGTGATAAATTCTTCATGGGACGATATTAACTTACCTTTCTGAGATTTTCTTTGTTTTGCTGTATATCTTGGCTCATTAAACTTCTCCCCACCTTACAGGTTGTCAAGACAAGGCCTGTGCCCCAAATGTCACAAATATTATATATGAATGTCTTTTCACCTGGAGACACCATGTTATTATATATGAATGTCTTTTCACCTGGAGACTCCATGTTATTATATAAGAATGTCTTTTCACCTGGAGACTCCATGTTATTATATATGAATGTCTTTTCACCTGGAGACACCATGTTATTATATATGAATGTCTTTTCACCTGGAGACTCCATGTTATTATATATGAATGTCTTTTCACCTGGAGACACCATGTTATTATATATGAATGTCTTTTCACCTGGAGACTCCATGTTATTATATAAGAATGTCTTTTCACCTGGAGACTCCATGTTATTATATATGAATGTCTTTTCACCTGGAGACACCATGTTATTATATATGAATGTCTTTTCACCTGGAGACTCCATGTTATTATATAAGAATGTCTTTTCACCTGGAGACTCCATGTTATTATATATGAATGTCTTTTCACCTGGAGACACCATGTTATTATATATGAATGTCTTTTCACCTGGAGACACCATGTTATTATATAAGAATGTCTTTTCACCTGGAGACTCCATGTTATTATATATGAATGTCTTTTCACCTGGAGACACCATGTTATTATATATGAATGTATTTTCACCTGGAGACTCCATGTTATTATATATGAATGTCTTTTCACCTGGAGACTCCATGTTATTATATATGAATGTCTTTTCACCTGGAGACTCCATGTTATTATATATGAATGTCTTTTCACCTGGAGACTCCATGTTATTATATATGAATGTCTTTTCACCTGGAGACACCATGTTATTATATATGTTATATATGAACAGTTTGGGGAAGAACCTTTCCTATTTCAGCATGATAATGCCTCCGCACACAAAGCGAGGTCCATACACAAGTGCCCTGACCTTAACCCCATCGAACACCTTTGAGATGAGTTGGAACACCGACTGCAAGCTAGGCCTAGGTCACCGCAGAAATGTTCCAACATCTAGTGGAAAGGCTTCCCAGAAGAGTGGAGGCTGTTATAGCAGCAAAGGGGTGGAGCAACTCCATATTAATGCCAATGATTTTGGAATGAGATGTTCGACAAGCAGGTGTCCATATACTTTTGGTCGTGTAGTGTTAAAAAATAATAATAACATGATCTAAATGGTCCTTGGTATGACTTTCTTAAGACAATTCCCTCCGCTTAGACAGGGCTTAGACTCTTATGGGTTAAGTGACTGGGTTGGAAAGGACAGATAGCGTGGGTGGCTATATGAGGATAGATGGGGAGAACTATATGTCATCTTTCTCCCCTTCAAATGAAACGTTTATTCCTTAAATCCACCTCAGATGGGACCTAGCCTGGCATTTAATCAAAAGCATCTGTGTGAGCGTCCCAAATGGCACCCTATTCCCTATAAAGAGCACTGCCTTTGTCCAGAGCCCCAGGCCCTTTCAAAAGTATTGCACTGTGTATAGAATAGGGTGCCATTTGGGACACAGACTGTCTGTCTGTCTGTGTGATAAAGCCCATCTAAACCCTCTTCCTTCCTCTTCCTGCCTAGACAGCAGATATTCATCTTCCTTCCTGCCTAGACAGCAGATATTCATCTTCCTTCCTCTTCCTGCCTAGACAGCAGATATTCCTCTTCCTTCCTCTTCCTGCCTAGACAGCAGATATTCATCTTCCTTCCTCTTCCTGCCTAGACAGCAGATATTCATCTTCCTTCCTAGACAGCAGATATTCCTCTTCCTTCCTCTTCCTGCCTAGACAGCAGATATTCATCTTCCTTCCTGCCTAGACAGCAGATATTCATCTTCCTTCCTGCCTAGACAGCAGATATTCCTCTTCCTTCCTGCCTAGACAGCAGATATTCCTCTTCCTTCCTCTTCCTGACAGCAGACTGCAGACGACGCCACAATTCCAGTCACACAGTACAGCTGGGTCATCAGTTTTCATCAGATGTGGTCAAGATAGCAAGGAGTATATCTTGCTATCTTCGGGACAGGGAGGACCTGATCCTAGATTTGAGACACTTCGGGACAGGGAGGACCTGATCCTAGATTTGAGACACTTTGGGACAGGGAGGACCTGATCCTAGATTTTAGACACTTCGGGACAGGGAGGACCTGATCCTAGATTTTAGACACTTCAGGACAGGGAGGACCTGATCCTAGATTTTAGACACTTCGGGACAGGGAGGACCTGATCCTAGATTTTAGACACTTCGATGCTAAGATTCTTTATGAATATGGGCCCTGATACTAATAATCCCTGATACTGAATAGTCCCTGATACTGAATAGTCCCTGATACTGAATAGTCTCTGATACTGAATAGTCCCTGATACTGAATAATCCCTGATACTGAATAGTCCCTGATACTGAATAGTCCCTGATACTGAATAGTCCCTGATACTGAATAGTCCCTGATACTGAATAGTCCCTGATACTGAATAGTCCCTGGAATTAATGGTTCTCACCACTGTTTTCTGCTAGGCAATATGGGCATTTAGGATGGGTAAAGAATGCTATTTTGATAAAATAAATACAAATACATATTCATTCCTAAATCCCTCTTTGGAATCATAAACCCTGCATGATTGTCTAGCTGACAAGGCCAATTAGGACGGGTAAAGAATTTATTTAGGTATTTATTAAAGTGTTTGTTAAGAAACACTGTGCAGAAGAAGAAACGTCATGGTGCTGAAGATAATCACAGGGCCATCATTTGCTTCTTTTTTCACCTACAGGCTCCGAGGGTAAAATTGTGATACAAAGCAATTGTTCTATAACTTTGTATTCAGCCCTCATACACCAAGACAACGCTTAACCCTCTCACAACATTTCATCCCCGTTTCATGCTAATTAGCTGAGCTGTGTTCATGAATTCTATTTAACTTACTTAGATATATGTCATTTGTATGGCAGATATAGTGTACAGTATCAGTATATACAGTATGGCAGCTATAATATCAATGGTATTGCAGTAAATATCACACATTTGTAGAGTCATCATGAATAATTGTCAAGGGACTCTTTCAGTGGCCACACAGCATGTATATGTGTGCTTAAGAGACCAGAGAAAACAGACAGTACAATATGTTGTGTACAGTATCTAGCTGCAGTATCTAGCTGCAGTATCTAGCTGCAGTATCTAGCTTCAGTGTCTAGCTGCAGTATCTAGCTGCAGTATCTAGCTGCAGTACCTAGCTGCAGTATCTAGCTGCAGTATCTAGCTGCAGTATCTAGCTACAGTATCTAGCTGCAGTATCTAGCTGCAGTATCTAGCTACAGTATCTAGCTGCAGTATCTAGCTGCAGTATCTAGCTGCAGTATCTAGCTACAGTAGCCTGCCCTGTAGGGTATCATAATGGCAGTTTTAGGTACTGTACTGTTCCTGCTGTTTGATAGAAATGTAGGGATCTGTCTAAGAAAGAATCCCCAGTTAATAATAAACCACACAACTAACATGGGTTCAGCTCTTCCCTGCTTGGCTTTGCTGAGCAAACAGACCAACGGCCCTGTGAAATATCTCCTTGTTGGAGATACAAACAGCATCTCCTTAACTACTGCTCCCCGGGCAACAGCCAGCCAAAGAAGAAGCAGAGGCCATGGCTCAACAACACACACGCACGCACGCACGCACACAGGCTGACACATGCATGTGCACGTTATAGGGAATAGGGTGCCATTTAGAACGTGTCCTAGGAGTCACTCAATCATAAAACTGTATTTAGTGAGCAGCTCCACCTCAGAGTTTCCCTAAATCTGGGCAATAATGTGACATGAACATATCTAAAATAACGAACGCGGTCGGGTCAAATACTACCGTAGAGATATGTGACTCATGGATGAGGTCGTTACAGGGTTTATATGACCTCTTGTTAAGCATTTTGGATGAGGTCGTTATTGGATTATATGACCTCTTGTCTTCTATTACTTTGATATTTGAGTCACAGACCCTTGATTTATACATTTTAATCAAACACAATTCATGTGTAATGACTGAGACTCATTTAAATGCAGTTAGGCAGGAGAGTTGTGGTTCCTGCCTGGAAAATCTAGTTCAAGAGGTGACGCTGTCTGACGAAGCAGAATCTAATTATTTAATGTCATCTCATTTAGCAGTCCAACATGATCTCCCTTTTCTGAAATATCACACATATGATTGATTCACTGAGATTGAAGTTATATTAAGAGCCTGTTTTACCTCTCAGAGGACACTCACATCACAGTGGAGAGCTTAATCCAGCCCTTTAGGTGTCTACTTAGCTGCTCTTCCTGATGAAGGGGGCCATGGGGACCTGCTTGGTGCCGTTGTCATCTCTAGCTGGATGACATGCCAATTTATATTTTTATGTTTTACGTGTACGTCTAAACAGGTACACATTCTATACAAGTATAATAATGGTTATTTTAATGCATTGAACTGGATCTTTTGCTATGTAATGACAGACGCTGGTACAGACATGGAACAGGACAGGATGAACCGGGTAAACAAAACGACATACGACAAACAATGCTGAGGCAGGGAATGGAGCTGGAGAACAGACAGATATAGGAGAGGTAATAAACAATGCTGAGGCAGGGAATGGAGCTGGAGAACAGACAGATATAGGAGAGGTAATAAACAATGCTGAGGCAAGGAATGGAGCTGGAGAACAGACAGATATAGGAGAGGTAATAAACAATGCTGAGGCAGGGAATGGAGCTGGAGAACAGACAGATATAGGAGACGTAATAAACAATGCTGAGGCAGGGAATGGAGCTGGAGAACATACAGATATAGGAGAGGTAAGAAACAATGCTGAGGCAGGGAATGGAGCTGGAGAACAGACAGATATAGGAGACGTAATAAACAATGCTGAGGCAGGGAATGGAGCTGGAGAACAGACAGATATAGGAGATGTAATAAACAATGCTGAGGCAGGGAATGGAGCTGGAGAACAGACAGATATAGGAGAGGTAAGAAACAATGCTGAGGCAAGGAATGGAGCTGGAGAACAGACAGATATAGGAGAGGTAATAAACAATGCTGAGGCAGGGAATGGAGCTGGAGAACAGACAGATATTGGAGAGGTAATAAACAATGCTGAGGCAGGGAATGGAGCTGGAGAACAGACAGATATAGGAGACGTAATAAACAATGCTGAGGCAGGGAATGGAGCTGGAGAACAGACAGATACAGGAGAGGTAATAAACAATGCTGAGGCAGGGAATGGAGCTGGAGAACAGACAGATATAGGAGAGGTAATAAACAATGCTGAGGCAGGGAATGGAGCTGGAGAACAGACAGATATTGGAGAGGTAATAAACAATGCTGAGGCAGGGAATGGAGCTGGAGAACAGACAGATATAGGAGAGGTAATAAACAATGCTGAGGCAGGGAATGGAGCTGGAGAACAGACAGATACAGGAGAGGTAATAAACAATGCTGAGGCAGGGAATGGAGCTGGAGAACAGACAGATATAGGAGAGGTAAGAAACAATGCTGAGGCAGGGAATGGAGCTGGAGAACAGACAGATATTGGAGAGGTAATCAGTTGGAGAGAGTCTCACTATAATATCTCCTCTATTATTTCATGTTCTCTCTTGGAGAGAAATGTTCCATTTTTGCCATCCACCCCTCCTCAGTGCTTATGCAGTCCACATGTCAGACATCTAGCCAGTTCACTGAGGCTTGGAGAGTGAAAGGATGTGTCCCAAATCACACCTTTTTCCCTGTATAGTGCATCAGTTCTGACAAGAGCCCTATGGACCCTGGTCAAATGTAGTGCACCATAAAGGGAATAGGATGCTATTTGGAGTAGGAGGATGAGGAGGAGTGTGTGAAGATGTGTGAATGGTTAGCTGTTCTGCAGCCCAGCCAGCCAGCAGTAGCTACTTCATAGTGGGGAGACCAGAGAGATGATAATGGTGGAACGTACCGAGGAGCAGGAGTCCATGTACAGTATGTCTGGCTAAAGAATAATTGCTCCTCTTTCGAGAGCCTCTAATTGGCTGGCTCTGAACTCTGGCTCTGTGGTCTAGTCAGAAGAACACTTCAAGCCCAGAGAGTCAGCTAGGCAGCGTACTGTGGCTCTGTGGTCTAGTCAGAAGAACACTTCAAGCCCAGAGAGTCAGCTAGGCAGCGTACTGTGGCTCTGTGGTCTAGTCAGAAGAACACTTCAAGCCCAGAGAGTCAGCTAGGCAGCGTACTGTGGCTCTGTGGTCTAGTCAGAAGAACACTTCAAACCCAGAGAGTCAGCTAGGCAGCGTACTGTGGCTCTGTGGTCTAGTCAGAAGAACACTTCAAACCCAGAGAGTCAGCTAGGCAGCGTACTGTGGCTCTGTGGTCTAGTCAGAAGAACACTTCAAACCCAGAGAGTCAGCTAGGCAGCGTACTGTGGCTCTGTGGTCTAGTCAGAAGAACACTTCAAACCCAGAGAGTCAGCTAGGCAGCGTACTGTGGCTCTGTGGTCTAGTCAGAAGAACACTTCAAGCCCAGAGAGTCAGCTAGGCAGCGTATTGTGGCTCTGTGGTCTAGTCAGAAGAACACTTCAAGCCCAGAGAGTCAGCTAGGCAGCGTACTGTGTTGTTGAGTTGGGTCGACGTTTGTTCTTTTTCTATAATGTCCACTACTTTTGACCAACTGGCGGCTCTTTGTTTTTTTTATTGATTTAAAAATATATATAAACAAAACATTGTTGGACATAAAAGACTGTAAAAACACCAGGAAATGAGCTCCAAGTTAATTTAATTTTGGGAATCTGTTTCAAAGTATTTATACCCATAATAGGGAGACATGTGATCATATAACATAAGCAAGGTTTGAAATTATTAGGTTTTAGTCAAACATTATATCTGTTTGGGCTTCTTGCGGTCAATTTACAGTCTTCAAAGTATTTGTAATTATGTTCCGACCCGCTGACCATCCGCTCATGAAAGATCTAGTTCCTGCCATAGGGTATACAGTGCACCATTACAGGAATAGGGTGTCATTTTGGGACACAACCAGACTCCTTTCATCTTTGATCTGACAAATCTCTTTCAGTTTCATTCAGCTCCATCATCGGCAGACTCTCATTTGGCCGCGTGGCAGTCCCAAAGAGAGGCATCCTCCTCTGGATTCTATTCTCTCTCTGTCTGTCTACTATGGATGCTGCACCACCCACTCACTGAAAACACACACACGCACACACACACACACACACACACACACACACACTCACTGAAAACACACACACGCACACACACACACACACACACACACACACACACACACACACACACACACACACACACACACACACACACACACACACACACACACACACACACACACACACACACACCACACACACACACACACACACACACTCGCTGAAAACACACACACGCACACACACACACACACACACACACACACACACACACACACACACACACACACACACACACACACACACACACACACACACACACACACACACACACACACACACACACCACATACCCAGACACTCGCCCGCCTCTTCCCTCTGACCTGTCTCCACTAAAGTGTTTGAGGGTTCTGTGAGGTTCTGTCCACTGGTGGTGACCCTGAAATAGAATCATTGGTAAACAAAATAACAGTGAGACATTCCCAGAGCTGTCATTGACAATAGCAAGCTCCACTACAGAACCTTGTTTTACAGCTCTGTTGTAATAATCAATATCCAACTCTCCTCGCCAGTCTCTTGGCTCTTAGGGAACAACGTTTCCTCACTCTTTCCTCTCCTCTCTTTTCTAACTTCTCTCTCTCTCTCCAAACTCTGCTTGCCCTGACTCTGAACTTGAGCCTGCTGTCAGGTACCTTTGCCCCGTCTATCTGGATGACTGACCTCTGCCTGCCCCTGACCTGTCTTCTGCCCCTGTTGGATTAATAAACTGTTGTTACTCCAACGTTGTCTGCGCCTGGGTCTTACCTGTAACGTTGATAGTCTTCTCTTGAGAGCCAGGTCTGCCTACGGCGGCCTTTATGCAAGGCTATGCTCACTGAATCTGTAGATAGTCAAAGATTTCCGTAAGTTTGAGCCAGTCACAGTGGTCAGGTATTCTGTGACTGTGTACTCTCTGTTTAGGGCTGAATAACATTCTAGTTTGCTCTGTTTTTTTGTTAATTCTTTCCAATGTGTCAAGTAATTATCTTTTTGTTTTCTCATGATTCGGTTGGGTCTAATTGTGCTGCTGCCCTGGGTCTGTTTTTAGAATTTAAAGGCTCTTTCTGGATTTTGATAATTAGCGGGTATCGGCCTAATTCTGCTCTGTACGTTGTACACAGAGAATATTTTTGCTGAATTCTGCCGCAGAGTCTCAATTTGGTGTTTGTCCCATTTAGTGAATTATTGGTTGGTGAGTGGATCCCAGACCTCACAACCATAAAGGACAATGGGTTCTATAACTGATTCAAGTATTTTTAGCCAGATCCTAATTGGTGTGTCGAATGTTATGTTCCTTTTGATGGCATAGAAGTCCCTTCTTGCCTTGTCACTCAGATCGTTGACAGCTTTGTGGAAGTTACCTGTGGCGCTGATGTTTAGGCCGAGGTATGTATAGTTTTTTGTGTGCTCTAGGGCAACGGTGTCTAGATGGAATTTGTATTTGTGGTCCTAGCGACTCAACCTTTTTTGGAACACCATTATTTTTGTCTTACTGAGATTTACTGTCAGGGCCCAGGTCTGACAGGATCTGTGCAGAAGATCTAGGTGCTGCTGTAGGCCCTCCTTGATTGGGGACAGAAGCACCAGATCATCAGCAAACAGTAGACATTTGACTTCAGAGGCTTGGTGCTGCAGACTTTTCATGTGCCCTCGCCAATTCGTTTATATATATGTTGAAGAGGGTGGGGCTTAAGCTGCATCCCTGTCTCTCTCCCCTCACCCTCTCTCTCTCTTTCCAGCCCCTAACTTAGATAGTTGTTCATTATTGAGAGTAATGTATACTGACCAAAAATATAAACTCAACATGCAACAATTTAGAAGATTTTACTGAGTTACAGTTCATATAAGGAAATCAGTCAATTGAAATAAATTAGTTAGGCCCTAATCTATGGATTTCACATGACTGAGTATAGAGATATGCATCTGTTGGTCACAGATACGTAAAAAAAAAGGTAGGGGTGTGGATTAAAAAACCCAGTCTTACACGTCGATCCAGAGCGATAACGTGTGTGTACCAATAGTAACTGTGGTGATATGACCGTCCTATAGCCTATTGCCTTTTCGCTTGTCTACATATTTACATCATGCTTTCCATACAAAGTACATATTTTTTATATAATATACTGACTTATTGTTGCACACTCATACCAAGCTCTATTTCTACTGTAGATACACCCGTATGCTGTAAGTCATAGCAGGTACTAACGAGGCCAGCCCAGTGATTGTCCTTTGTTACCATGTTCATAAATGATACATAATGGACACTGCAAATCACCCCATCCCACACTTCCCTGCTCTGAAATGTCACTGTGCCACTGTGTGAATATAAACACTTAACATTTAGTTGCAAATAAGGGGATGTAGTCAAGGCATTTGTAGTGGTGACATTTCAGATCAGTACCTCATAATGTTTTTCTGGAAAAGTTGTACAATCGCAGTTAATGTGTCGTGTCCTCTATGGCTTTAGAGTGTTGCTAAATTGGATGAAAAGGGGGGTTGGAGGAGAGAGAGAGAGAGAAAGATGGGGATAGATTGAGAGAAAGACAGAGAGAGAGATGCAGAAATCTGGGTAAGAGAGAGAGAGAGTGAGAGTGAGAATTATACGTGAAGAAAAATTTACATTGTCGTGCTGAGAGACAGTAGTAAATGGGGCGTCATTTTGCAGTCATTTACAAACCACAGAGTGGAAACAAAATTTGATTAAGAGGGTGTGTTGAAATGGACCTGCTAAACGTAATTATTTATTATCAAGGACAAATATTTGTTATTTATGTGAAGGCACACTGAGACTGAGAGATTGAAATAATGGCTGGTGATTGCTTTGGTTGTTTTTAGGGTAATCTTTCATGTGCACACTTCTAAAAGTTGCAAGGAAAATGTGGACATTCAATCAAAGGACGCTAATGTCTACATTACTGCAAGGGCAATAAATTACTGAGAACAAACCAGCAACAGTTATTACAACGTCTTTGCACACTTTAATGGGTAAGGGATTTATTTCCTGTAATATAAATGGAGCTACATGGTACAAACTCTGCTCTTAACTGTGCAACTAGATGTAGGATCAAAGTTGTTCAACCTCTGATGCCATCAGATGGAGCCTGAGGTCAGATCTAGGGGTTAGGGGTTAGATCTAGGGGTTAGGGGTCATATCTGTAAGGGCTGGATTGTGGTAACCTTTATGTCCATTCAGGGGAAGCCACAACCCAGTCCTTACATCAGGGAGGGAAGGTGAATGATCCCCAATCAGAGACAGCTGTCTAGCGTTGTCTCTGATTGGGAATGGTATTTAGCCTTCTCTCCCATCCACCTGCATGTGGATCATTGTTCGTTTTGTTTGACTGCACGGCCAGTATACAAAGTAAGTCACTGTGTTTTTGTTAATAGTGAATATATTTTACTCTCCTGTTTATTTATGTGCTTTGAGAGAACATCTCACAAAATAAACAAGGATGACACTCCACGAGCGCTCTGTCTACCGTCCCTTCACTAATCAGCATCGTGACAATATCTAGGGAGTAGGGGTCAGATCTAGGGGTTAGGGGTCAGATCTAGGGAGTAGGGGTTATATCTAGGGGTTAGGGGTAAGATCTAGGGGTTAGGGGTCAGATATAGGGGTTAGGGGTTAGATCTAGGGTTTAGGAGTCAGATCTAGGGAGTAGGGGTCAGATCTAGGGGTTAGAGGTCAGATTGAGGATCAATATCTGATGTAGGAGCAAGCTAAAGTTTAAGGTGATAAATAACAGGACTATATACCTAACTGTGATGCTGATCTAAAGATATTACCATAACTTAATATATGCTACGATACATCTATCATAGACCCCTAAAATAACAGTTTTAATTAAAAACAGTTTTCTTCTTCTTAAAATAAAAAACCCCACAGAAACAGAGTTTGACATATCCACATCCCAGTGATGTTTGACAGTTCTGTGAGCATCTCCCCTCCTCTCCCCATCTCCTCCAGGCTGTCCCTCCCACAATTAGGCCTGTCCCTCCCTCCCTGGCTGTGGGGGTGAGGTCGGCCATGCTTCCCTGGTTCCCCTGACACGAAGGACCATCCAGAGGGAGCATCTGGCGACGGTGCACCCCAGGTCATGCTATCTGAGGCGGGTGCGCATCGCCGGGCACTTCATGGATGGCTCACTGTCTCTCACCAACAGCTTGTCGTTTATCACTTCTAGGCAGTGGCGTCAGGTGGGAACGTGATTAATTTCACTTTACCATTTTCAGAAATAAGCCCTATAAATCATCATAAGCCTCAGGTTTTGTTACGGCCACATGACACATCTTTACCACAGCCCTACTGCCTGGTTTTCCTGGCTCACATCAGAGAGGCCAACAACGGGGGTGGGGTCTGCGATTCTGCCAAACAGCTTCCCAGAGGTGTCCACACAGGAGACTCTTTTAATAAATACCCCTCTGGGATTAATAACCCAGCACGTTTTAAAAGTAGAGGCATTCTGAATGAAGAAGAGAGATTATGTACAAGTCATTTTATGAACATGGACTTCCCCTTCACTTCCTGTTTTCTCTCCAGTCTCACTTTGCTGGTGATGCGCTAGCATTTCCTTACATAATGCACTATCATAGGGCTCTGGTCAAAGGTAGTTCACTATATAGGGAATCCGGCGCCATTTGGGACGTATCCCTTTTGTATGAGGGGGATTGGAGAAATCCAACATGCAGATGATGTGTCCGTGTCTGTCAGAGTCATGCAAAGTAGGGTTTATTAACAGTGAGAGGGAACCGATCACATCTCATATGTCAGAGGTAACGAGGACACGTTGTGGGTGACGGGTGGCAGTCTGCCAGCTTGTCAGCCCAGTTATTAAAGTGGTTTATATTAATTGTATTTTCTGGTAGACTGAGAGTGATTTACTATACTTTATCTTACATCTAAAAGGTTGAAGTTAAACAGGCTGAAGTTGATGTAAGATCTAGTATTTTTAAAAAGTGTATAATTGAAGTGCCACGTCCCCGTAGAAATCACTCATATTTCTCTAGACTTTATTCCCTCCTTTTTACTTGATGCCAATCTAGTTGACTAAGTAATTAAGTAATAACTTTCAAATTAATCTCAGATCATGAACAAGTCAAGGCACTTATCCTCACAAAGTATCACTTGAGTTGATATATTGACAAGGTAACACGTTCTATTCTCTAAGTATCTCTACATCTGTTGGCCCTGTATTATATGTGTCCCAAATGGCACACTATTTCCTATTTTTATTTATTTTATTTTATTTCACCTTTATTTAACCAGGTAGGTCAGTTGAGAACAAGTTCTCATTTGCAACTGCGACCTGGCCAAGACAAAGCAAAGCAGTGCGACAAAAACAACAACACAGAGTTACACAGTAAACAAACATAGTCAAAAACACAATAGAAAATCTATATACAGAGTGCAAAATGTAGTGCAAAATGCAGTAAGGTTAGGAGGTAGGACAATAAATAGACCATAGTGGTGAAATAAATTACAGATTATCATCATTAACACAGGAATGAAGGATGTGCAAATTATGATATGCAAATAGAGATACTGGAGTGCAAGATTTGTGAAAATAACAAAAATAAATATGGGGATGAGGTAGTAGTGTGGGCTATTTACAGAAGGGCTGTATACAGGTGCAGTGATCGATAAGCAGCTTTGACAACTGATGCTTAAAGTTATTGAGGGAGATAGGAACCTCTAGCTTCAATGATTTTTGCAATTCGTTCCAGTAATTGGCAGCAGCGAATGGCGGCCAAAGGAGGTGTTGGCTTTGGGGGTGACCAGTGAGATATACCTGCTGGAGCGCATGCTACGGGTGGG
The DNA here is from genome assembly GCA_023634145.1 of Thymallus thymallus. Classification (NCBI taxonomy): domain Eukaryota; kingdom Metazoa; phylum Chordata; class Actinopteri; order Salmoniformes; family Salmonidae; genus Thymallus; species Thymallus thymallus. The sequence continues at coordinate 3,450,257 of CM042385.1, read as the reverse complement.
TGTTGCTATAGTGACCAGTGAGCTGAGATAGGGTGGGGATTTACCTAATAAAGACTTATAGATGACCTGGAGCCAGTGGGTTTGGCGACGAATATATAATGAAGGCCAGCCAACGAGAGCATACAGGTCGCAGTGATGGGTAGTGTATGGGGCTTTGGTGACAAAACGGATGGCACTGTGATAGACTACATCCAATTTGCTAAGTAGAGTGTTGGAGGCTAGTTTGTAAATGACATCGCCGAAATCAAGGATCGGTAGGATAGTCAGTTTTACAAGGGCATGTTTGGCAGCATGAGTGAAGGAGGCTTTGTTGCGAAATAGGAAGCCAAGCCAATTCTGGATTTAATTTTGGATTGGAGATGGTTGATGTGAGTCTGGAAGTTGAGTTTACAGTGTCCACGTATTCTAATTCGGACCCATCGAGAGTAGTGATGATAGTCCGGTGGGCGGGTGCTGGCAGCGTTCGATAGAAAAGCATGCACTTAGTTTTACTAGCGTTTAAGAGCAGTTGGAGGCCACGGAAGGAGTATTGTATGGCATTGAAGCTTGTTTGAAGGTTAGTAAACACAGTGTCCAAAGAGGGGCCAGATGTATACAGAATGGTGTCATCTGCGTAGAGATGGATCAGAGAGTCACCAGCAGCGAGAGCGACATCATTGATGTATATAGAGAAAAGGGTTGGCCCAAGAATTTAACCCTGTGGCACCCCCATAGAGACTGCCAGAGGATCGGACAATAGGCACTCCGATTTGACACACTGAACTCTGTCTGCAAAGTAGTTAGAGAACCAGGCAAGGCAGTCACTTGAGAAACCAAGGCTGTTGAGTCTGCCAATAAGAATGCGGTGATTGACAGAGTCGAAAGCCTTGGCCAGGTCGATGAAGACGGCTGCACAGTACTGTCTTTTATCGATGGCGGTTATGATATCGTTCAGTACCTTGAGCGTAGCTGAGGTGCACCCATGACCAGCTCGGAAACCAGATTGCATAGCAGATGTAGGGAATAGGGTGCCATTTGAGACACAGACTTTGTGATAGAGTAGCCGCCATGCATAACGCCCCTTGTTATGACCAAATAACTAAATCTTTGTTTCATCAGTCCACAGCACCTTATTCCAAAATTAAGCTGGCTTGTCCAAATGTGCGTTTGCATACCTCTAGCGACTCTGTTTGTGGCGTGTGTGCAGAAAAACACTTCCGCAAACACTCAAACTGTTCAGTTTTATCTTAATCTCTTCATTCAAAGACTCAATCATGGACACTCTTACTGACAGTTGTGGCTGCTTTGCGTGATGTACTGTGTTGTTGTCTCTACCTTCTTGCCCTTTGTGCTGTTGTCTGTGACCAATAATGTTTGTACCCTGTTTTGTTCTGCTACAATGTTGTGTTGCTGCCATGTTGTGTTGCTACCATGTTGTTGTCATATTTTGTTACTACCATGCTGCGTTGTAATGTGTTGCTGCCATGCTATGTTGTAATGTGTTGCTGCCATGCTATGTTGTAATGTGTTGCTGCCATGCTATGTTGTAATGTGTTGCTGCCATGCTATGTTGTAATGTGTTGCTGCCATGCTATGTTGTAATGTGTTGCTGCCATGCTATGTTGTAATGTGTTGCTGCCATGCTACAGTGGGGAGAACAAGTATTTGATACACTGCCGATTTTGCAGGTTTTCCCACTTACAAAGCATGTAGAATTCTGTAATTTTTATCATAGGTACTCTTCAACTGTGAGAGACGGAATCTAAAACAAAAATCCATAAAATCACATTGTATGATTTTTAAGTAATTAATTTGCATTTTATTGCATGACATAAGTATTTGATACATCAGAAAAGCAGAACTTAATATTTGGTACAGAAACCTTTGATTGCAATTACAGAGATCATATGTTTCCTGTAGTTCTTGACCAGGTTTGCACACACTGCAGCAGGGATTTTGGCCCACTCCTCCATACAGACCTTCTCCAGATCTTTCAGGTTTCGGGGCTGTCGCTGGGCAATACGGACTTTCAGCTCCCTCCAAAGATGGTCTATTGGATTCAGGTCTGGAGACTGGCTAGGCCACTCCAGGACCTTGAGATGCTTCTTACGGAGCCACTCCTCCTGGCTGTGTGTTTCGGGTCGTTGTCATGCTGGAAGACCCAGCCACGAGCCATCTTCAATGCTCTTACTAAGGGAAGGAGGTTGTTGGCCAAGATCTCGCGATACATGGCCCCATCCATCCTCCCCTCAATACGGTGCAGTCGTCCTGTCCCCTTTGCAGAAAAGCATCCCCAAAGAATGATGTTTCCACCTCCATGCTTCACGGTTGGGATGGTGTTCTTGGGGTTGTACTCATCCTTCTTCTTCCTCCAAACACGGCGAGTGGAGTTTAGACCAAAAAGCTCTATTTAAGTTGACTGTGCCTTTAAACAGCATAGAAAATTCCAGAAAATGATCTCATGTATTTAGAAGCTTCTGGCATAATTTTAGTCAAACTCCGTGCGTCTTTGCTCAATATCATGGGAAAATCAAAAGAAATCTCAGAAAATAAATTGTAATCCTCCACAAGTCTGGTTCATCCATGGGAGCAATTTCAAAACACCTGAAGGTACCACGTTCATCTTTACAAACAATAGTACGCAAGTATAAACACCATGGGACCACGCAGCCGTCATACCGCACAGGAAGGAGACGTGTTCTGTCTCCTAGAGATGAATGTACTTTGGTGCGAAAGTGCAAATCAATCCCAGAACAAGAGTAAAGGACCTTGTGAAGATGCTGGAGGAAACAGGAACAAAAGTATCTATGTCCACAGTAAAATGAGTCCTATATCGACATAACCTGAAAGGCCGCTCAGCAAGGAAGAAGCCACTGCTCCAAAATCGCTATACAAAAGCCTGACTATGGTTTGCAACTGCACATGGGGACAAAGCTCATACTTTTTGGAGAAATGTCCTCTGGTCTGATGAAACAAAAATAGAACTGTTTGGCCATAATCGTTATGTTCGGAGGAAAAAGGGGGAGGCTTGCAAGCCGAAGAACACCATCCCAACCGTGAAGCACAGGGGTGGCAGCATCATGTTGTGGGGGTGCTTTGCTGCAGGTGGGACTGGTGCACTTCACAAAATAGATGGCATCATGAGGAAGGAAAATTATGTGGATATATTGAAGCAACATCTCAAGACAAGTAAGTTAAAGCTTGGTCGCAAATGGGTCTTCCAAATGCACAATGACCCCAAGCATACTTCCAAAGTTGTGTCAAAATGGCTTAAGGACAACAAAGTCAAGGTATTGGAGTGGCCATCACAAAGCCCTGACCTCAATCCTATAGAACATTTGTGGGCAGAACTGAAAAAGCGTGTGTGAGCAAGGAGGCCTACAAACCTGACTCAGTTACAACAGTTCTGTCAGGAAGAATGGGCCAAAATTCACCCAACTTATTGTGGGAAGCTTGTGGAAGGCTACCCAAAACGTTTTACCCAAGTTAAACAATTTAAAGGCAATGCTACCAAATTCTAATTGAGTGTATGTAAACTTCTGACCCACTGGGAATGTGATGAAAGAAATACAAGCTGAAAGAAATAATTATCTCTACTATTATTCTGACATTTCACATTCTTAAAATAATGTGGTGATCCTAACTGACCTAAGAAAGGGATTTTTTACTAGGATTAAATGTCAGGAATTGTGAATAACTGAGATTAAATGTATTTAGCTAAGGTGTATGTAAAGTTCAGACTTCAACTGTACTTATTACCTCAATTACCTGGACTAACCGGTGCCCCCGCACATTGACTCTCTACCGGTACTTCCTGTATAAAGCCTCCTCACATTGACTCTGTACCGGTACTTCCTGTATATGGCCTCGCTACTGTTATTATACTGCTGCTCTTTAATTATTTATTATTTTTCTATTTTTATTTTTCTTAAAACTGTATTGTTGCTTAAGGGCTTGTTAGTAAGCATTTCACTGTAATGTCTACACCTGTTGTATTCAGCGAATGTGACAAATCCAATTAGATTTGATTTGATTAAATTTTATTTGTGTATTTGTTGGATTTTGAAACCATTTACGACAGTGCCAAAATCCATATTCACGCCCAACAACACAGCTTGTCACTCCCTGGTGAGCTTAACACAATCAGAGATCCCCAGCCTCTGAGCCATATGCCCACAACATTCACTCCAGCTCACAACCAAGTGAGGCCAGTCCATCTGCTCAACTGTTGTCTGACAATACAGTCCTGTTTCAAAAACGCAGCCGCTTGAAAGGAAAACTTAAAATCACATTTATTGCATGGAAAGGAGGGGAGAAAGTAGGGACAAGATGGGAAAGGAAATCAGTAGGATGAGAGAAAAAGAAATCAGTAGGATGACAAAAAGGAAATCAGTAGGATGAGAGAAAATTAAATCAGTAGGATGACAAAAAGGAAATCAGTAGGATGACAAAAAGGAAATCAGTAGGATGAGAAAAAGGAAATCAGTAGGATGAGAGAAAAGGAAATCAGTAGGATGACAAAAAGGAAATCAGTAGGATGAGAAAAAGGAAATCAGTAGGATGAGAGAAAAGGAAATCAGTAGGATGACAAAAAGGAAATCAGTAGGATGACAAAAAGGAAATCAGTAAGATGACAAAAAGGAAATCAGTAGGATGAGAGAAAAGGAAATAAGTAGGGTGAGAAAAAGGAAATCAGTAGGATGAGAGAAAAGGAAATAAGTAGGGTGAGAAAAAGGAAATCAGTAGGATGAGAGAAAAGGAAATAAGTAGGATGAGAAAAAGGAAATCAGTAGGATGAGAGAAAAGGAAATAAGTAGGATGAGAGAAAAGGAAATAAGTAGGATGAGAGGAAATGAAATCAGTAGGATGAGAGAAAGGGAAATAAGTAGGATGAGAGAAAAGGAAATCAGTAGGATGAAAGAAAAGGAAATCAGTAGGATGAGAGAAAATGATTATTTAGCATTCTGAAATGTGTGATTACTTCCTCTCTCTTCACAGCTCACTCTTGTAATGTGTCTGAGGATCCAGATTGCATGCCTAGATATTGGGTTTTCTATTTGATATTTATATTCTCATTGAAGTTTCTTGTTCATGAAGTTTTAATTGGCTGTAATAAATAAATCAACCCTGCTCTTCCTCAACAGATGTGCAGGAAGGCACTTCAGCGCATACTATCTTCTGTGCAGGTGTAGTGCGTACGCCTCATGTCAGTGTGTGAGTGTGTGTGTGTGGTGTGCAAGCCTTGTGTCAGTGTGTGTGTGTGTGTGTGTGTGTGTGTGTGTGTGTGGTGTGCACTCTGCCTCATGTCAATGTACTCTGCTGTGTGCTGAGGAGATGTAGATAGATATACACTGGGGGCCAAAAGTTTGGAATATTATTCATCCAGGGTTTTTCTTTATTTGCACTATTTTTTACATTGAAGAATAAAAGTGACGACATCAAAACTATGACATAACTCATATGGAATCATGTAGTAACCAAAAAAGTGTTAAACAAATTAAAATATATTTTATATATGAGATTCTTCAAATACCCACCCTTTGCCTTGATGACAGCTTTGCACACTCTTGGCATTCTCTCAACCAGATTCACCTGGAAAGCTTTTCCATCAGTCTTGAAGGAGTTCCCACATATGCTGAGCACTTGTTGGCTGCTTTTCCTTCACTGTGGTCCGACTTGTCCCAAACCATCTAAATTTGGTTGAGGTTGGAATCAAATATCTCAAATTTGGACTCCAGACCAAAGGACACATTTCCACCGGTCAAATGTCCATTGCTCGTGTTTCTTGGCACAAGCAAGTATCTTCTTCTTATTGGTGTCCTTTAGTAGTGGTTTCTTTGCAGCAATTCGACCATGAAGGCCTGATTCACACAGTCTCCTCTGAACAGTTGATGTTGAGATGTGTCTGTTACTTGAAATCTGTGAAGCATTTATTTGGGCTGCAATCTGAGGCTGGTAACTAATTCTCTAGTTAGAGTGTAGATACTGTAGATGTAGCTTAACAGCCCTTGATCTATCAGAGACCAACTCTAACCTGATAACAGCCCTTGATCTATCAGAGACCAACTCGAACTAGATAACAGCCCTTTATGTATCAGAGACCAACTCTAACCTGATAACAGCCCTTTATCTATCAGAGACCAACTCTAACCTGATAACAGCCCTTTATCTATCAGAGACCAACTCTAACCTGACAACAGCCCTTTATCTATCAGAGACCAACTCTAACCTGATAACAGCCCTTTATCTATCAGAGACCAACTCTAACTAGATAACAGCCCTTTATCTATCAGAGACCAACTCTAACCTGATAACAGCCCTTTATCTATCAGAGACCAACTCTAACCTGATAACAGCCCTTTATCTATCAGAGACCAACTCTAACTAGATAACAGCCCTTTATCTATCAGAGACCAACTCTAACCTGATAACAGCCCTTTATGTATCAGAGACCAACTCTAACCTGATAACAGCCCTTTATCTATCAGAGACCAACTCTAACTAGATAACAGCCCTTTATCTATCAGAGACCAACTCTAACCTGATAACAGCCCTTTATCTATCAGAGACCAACTCTAACTAGACAACAGCCCTTTATCTATCAGAGACCAACTCTAACTAGATAACAGCCCTTTAGGTATCAGAGACCAACTCTAACCTGATAACAGCCCTTTATCTATCAGAGACCAACTCTAACTAGATAACAGCCCTTTATCTATCAGAGACCAACTCTAACCTGATAACAGCCCTTTATCTATCAGAGACCAACTCTAACCTGATAACAGCCCTTTATGTATCAGAGACCAACTCTAACTAGATAACAGCCCTGTATCTATCAGATACCAACTCTAACCTGATAACAGCCCTTTATCTATCAGAGACCAACTCTAACCTGATAACAGCCCATTATCTATCAGAGACCAACTCTAACCTGATAACAGCCCTTTATCTATCAGAGACCAACTCTAACCTGATAACAGCCCTTTATCTATCAGAGACCAACTCTAATCTGATAACAGCCCTTTATCTATCAGAGACCAACTCTAACTAGATAACAGCCCTTTATGTATCAGAGACCAACTCTAACCTGATAACAGCCCTTTATCTATCAGAGACCAACTCTAACCTGATAACAGCCCTTTATCTATTAGAGACCAACTCTAACCTGATAACAGCCCTTTATCTATCAGAGACCAACTCTAACTAGATAACAGCCCTTTATGTATCAGAGACCAACTCTAACCTGATAACAGCCCTTTATCTATCAGAGACCAACTCCAACTAGATAACAGCCCTTTATGTATCAGAGACCAACTCTAACCTGATAACAGCCCTTTATCTATCAGAGACCAACTCTAACCTGATAACAGCCCTTTATGTAACAGAGACCAACTCTAACCTGATAACAGCCCTTTTTCTATCAGAGACCAACTCTAACCTGATAACAGCCCTTTATGTATCAGAGACCAACTCTAACCTGATAACAGCCCTTTATGTATCAGAGAACAACTCTAACTAGATAACAGCCCTTTATCTATCAGAGACCAACTCTAACCTGATAACAGCCCTTTATCTATCAGTGACCAACTCTAACCTGATAACAGCCCTTTATCTATCAGAGACCAACTCTAACCTGATAACAGCCCTTTATCTATCAGAGACCAACTCTAACTAGATAACAGCCCTTTAGTTAATGGTTATGGTTTACGAGCATGATAGCTGTACTTCCAGTTTATGGTTGACAATTTGTTTACCATTAGCCAATCTGTGTTCTCAACAAGTTCAAAGCACGTGAACACACACAACTTGCCTCCAGTTTACAACAGTGGGGACCATCCTACTCATTGAATTTCAGAAAAATTAGAATAGATAAAACTATACTAAATATATTCACGTCACCAAATAATTGATACAAATTTATTAAAACACATTGTTGGCAATGAAGGTCTACAGTAGCCTCAATAGCACTCTGTAGGGTAGCACCCTACAGCACCCTTCAAAAAATGAAGGTGAAGCAAGAGAGAGAGAGAGAGCTAGCTATATTTTGTTGTATTTTGTTTTCCCAAACACCCTGCTAAAACAGAGAGGGATGCTATGTTAGCTAGCTGGCTATAGCTATCCAACACTGGAACTCTTTCAAGTCAAAGTAAGCTTTTGGTTGTACAGTGGGGAGAACAAGTATTTGATACACTGCCGATTTAGCAGGTTTTCCTACTTACAAAGCATGTAGAGGTCTGTAATTTTTATCATAGGTACACTTCAACTGTAAGAGACGGAATCTAAAACAAAAATCCCTGCTGCAGTGTGTGCAAACCTGGTCAAGAACTACAGGAAACATATGATCTCTGTAATTGCAAACAAAGGTTTCTGTACCAAATATTAAGTTCTGCTTTTCTGATGTATCAAATACTTATGTCATGCAATAAAATGCAAATTAATTACTTAAAAATCATACAATGTGATTTTCTGGATTTTTGTTTTAGATTCCGTCACTCATAGTTGAAGAGTACCTATGATAAAAATTACAGACTTCTACATGCTTTGTAAGTAGGAAAAACTGCAAAATCGGCAGTGTATCAAATACTTGTTCTCCCCACTGTATATATGTATTGCCACAGGGGACCACCAGTGTAACTGCTTCCTGCTTCCTGACAATACACTGTACTTCATGATTGTAGCAGGTTTACTAACAGTTAGTTCAAGTAGCTATGTTGACTATGACATAGGCTAATATGCTGACAACGATGTAGGCTGTGCGAGCGGTTAGCGGTTATGAGGTTTGACTTGGAAAGTAATTTTTGGTGTACACTGATGTCCACAAGGGAAGGGAAAAGGTGAGAGGAGGAGAGCGCTTAGATGCATGAAGGAATTATACAACAAGCAAGTGATCACGGCTGCTATGAAAGTGAACTGGGTTTGCCCGTGATCCGTGGTGTATTCATTCCGACGATTCTGTTGATACCCTTTTCTTAAACGGAAGCAAACGGAACGGAACGGGGATAAACATACGTGAATTTGTGCAATAGAAACTCTTGTTTGCAACTGTTGAACTAATGATTATACCCTAGATCAGCTAGATGCATTGAATGTGTGACTGTCTGTCACCTTGATTACTCACATGTGTCTCTCGACTTGTGCACCTACGTTGTAAACTTTAATTCACAGGCTGAGTTGCAACAACCTCATGATGGGTTTAGGGAAAAATAATTTTTTTGGGGGGGCTTGCCTGTTTTGCATGTTATTTTGGCATTAATACGTGTCACATATCAGTTTACAAACTATATATCATTGAGTTAATAAAGCAGCATACAAACAGGCAGCTCCAAAATGCAGGTGTTTCAGCCTAGCTCAGTGCTTTCTGTGGTGGTGGGGCAAGCCAGCAGAAAATAGGGGCATTGCACTGTGATTGGCTCAGCATTGCACTGTGATTGACTCAGTGTTCTGTCACTCATGGGGACACTACGTCACCCACCTTTAGTAAAGGTGGACATCAAGAATGAGAGCCCTTTGTGACCAGCCATAGACTTAGACTAGAAATGCCCTTCCAAGAAGGCTCAAGGTAATTGGCCACAGATAAAATGATGTCAAATCACGTTATATCTACAGTAGCTTTGATTGGACTGATCATGTCAACATCTTACAAAATATAGATAAAACGTATCGGTGCTCATCGGCCATTGGACATAAAGATTACACAACAAGTTGGAAATCGCAAATTCAACAATGAGTGGTTTGGAAGGAATCTGTGGCTAACTGCAAGCATTGCAAAGAAACCACTAACGTTAGCCTGCTTTTCAATGGAGTGGCTGTGTTTTCTTTTCTGACTTCACACCATAAATCCAGAGAATGCCAGACTTTGATGACAAAATTTGCCTACAAAGGACTGCTGCGCAAAAAAGAAAGTCTTATATAATACTACGTTTATTTTGTGTAGTAAGCTCTTAGTAGCTCATGTGCCTCACCCTAATAATTTGGTCTATTTGCACCTCTTAATTTGGCCTACTGTTCTAACTTGGTGGTGCACATGTAGCCTATAACCTGTTTTAGAGAAATGTAATCATTGAATATTGTAAGAGCTTTCATTGTCTGCTTATACAGCGGGTGAAATAAGTATTGAACACGTCACCATTTTTCTCAGTAAATATATTTCCAAAGGTGCCATTGACATGACATGTTCACCAGATGTTGGTAACAACCCAAGTAATCCATACATACAAAGAAACCAAAACAAATAAGTTCAGAAATTAAGTTATGTGTAATAACGTGAAATGACACAGGGAAAAAGTATTGAACACATGAAGAAAGGGAGATGCAAAAAGGCATGGAAAGCCAAGACAACAGCTGAAAACTATCAGTAATTAAAAAGCAATCCAGCCCCCTGTCAGTGCAAATTAATATCAGCTGGTTCAGTCCCAACTGATGGCCTACAAAAAGGTCTCATTGCCAAGGTGTCACACAAGACACATCTCATGATGGGTAAAAGCAAAGAGCTGTCTCAAGACCTTCGCAACCTAATTGTTGCAAAACATAATGATGGCATTGGTTATAGGCGCATTTCTAAGCTTCTGAATGTTCCAGTGAGCACTGTTGGGGCCATAATACGGAAGTGGAAATACAATCATTTCACCATAAATTTGCCTCGACCAGGTGCTCCTTGCAAGATTTCTGACAGAGGAGTGAAAAGAATAATCAGAAGAGTTGTCCAAGAGCCAAGGACCACTTGTGGAGAGCTTCAAAAAGACCTGCAATTAGCAGGTACTGTTGTCTCAAAGAAAACAGTAAGTAATGCACTCCACCGCCATGGCCTGTATGCACGCTCACCACGCAAGACTCCATTGCTGAAAAAAAAAGCATGTTGAAGCTTGTTTAAAGTTTGCTGCAAAACATTTGGAAAAGCCAGTGAAATACTGGGAGAATATAGTGTGGTCAGATGAGAGCAGAATTGAACTGTTTGGATGTCATAATACACACCATGTTTGGAGGAGAAATGGCACTGCACATCACCCTAAAAACACCATACCAACAGTGAAGTTTGGAGATGGGAACATCATGGTGTGGGGCTGCTTTTCAGCAAATGGTACTGGCAAACTTCACATAATTGAAGGATGAATGGGCAAATTTACAGAGACATTCTTGACAAAAATCTGCTGCCATCTACCAGGATGATGAAGATGAAACGAGGGTGGACATTTGACAATGATCCCAAACACACAGCCAAGGAAACTCTCAATTGGTTTCAAAGAAAGAAAATAAAGCTGCTAGAATGGCCCAGCCAATCACCTGACTTAAATCCCATTGAAAATCTATGGA